>AYEL01066810.1:0-72144 GCA_000484575.1 Olivierus martensii | reverse complement strand
GTTTTTTGAATATGATGTTCTATATTCGAACTCTGTATAACCGTCTTCAATTAAGAATTGTTATATTTTAAATGTATGTAGATTTACTGAAGAGGGTCAATAAACTGACCGAAAACGTTATAATTAAATTTGTTTTGTGTTTCTTATCACCCGTCTACCTGCTTTAAAGGCTTGTGTTTGTGTATAGACAATGTAAACTCCAGCAGGTATAGAATTACTCCTAGTTGATTAAAACAGAAGATAATAGAATATGTAACTTCCAGAAGTTTTACCTTTCATTAGCCACTGTGGACAAATTTATAATGTTACCTAAAGCAATTTATCTTCACTAAGTATTACAAATTTAGTTTTAAAATAATATCAATTATTGAAAGTATACTGTCACCGTATATAAGTTAGAGAAAACATTGGCACAACTTATTATAGCTAAAACATGCTGGATATTTATACAGCATTAAGAGTTTGTTTAAATGCAAATTAGATATGATCAGTCTATATCTACATGATAGATTAGTCGTCTTGGACTATAAACCTTTCTAGCCAAGCCTTTAATTGGAACTGGTAATCTTATAACTCAGAAATTTACTCTATCAACTGTCCACCATAACAGTTGAATTTAAACTTTTGTTTGATTTTCCTCAGCTGTTTTGTAAAAATACTTATTACAAGTATGATAAAAAGTATTTCTTGCAAATCAGAGGTATGCATATGGGCTCCCCAATGATTATTGAACTGATTGAATTTAATAGTTCTAAATTAGCAAAATTATATAATTATTTTATGATATTTTTTTGCCTTTATTTAGTTCATTATAAAACTATACAGATACATATGAACTACTGTATATCTTACTAAAAATGCTAATTAAATGAATTGATTATATTATAATTTCAGGAAAAATTAAATTATTTGTATTAGATAATCAAATTGTATGTCAAACGAAACATGAGAATAAATGCAGAGAAGATTAAAGTACTTGTGTTTGAAAAGGGTGAAGAACGTACCATATGTAAGGTTGAACTGAATGGGGTAAATTGGAACAGTTTCCTAAGTATACAAATTCATTCAGAGGTGAATGATTTTGTATACTTAGGAAGTATGTTTGAGAGGAACAGCCACATTGGTGATGATATTATGAGGAAAGCAAATGCTGGATTAAAACTTATGGGTGCACTTGGAAGATATGCAAGGAATGAAATCTGTCAAAGAATGCTAGGATGACTATCTATCAGTGTGTGCTAGTTCCAACATTGATGTATGGAAGTGAGACCTGGGTGTGAAGTGAAAGGTATAGAAAGCATTTGTCTATGATGGAGATGAAATATTTGAGAAGTGTAGCTGGAATGACAAGATATAACTGTGTTTTGAATGACAATACAAAAGCAGTGTGGAGTGAAAAGGAGTGTGATAGTTGCAGTAAGTCAGTCAGCTTTGAAATGGTTTAGTCATATGGAGTGAATGAATAAAGAACAATTAACAAAGCAAGTATATGTTGATGTGTGGAGGATAAATGTGGAAGAAGAAGATCAAGGAAAGATAGAAGGAGAAGTGGATGAGTATCTGAGGAAATATGTGTTTTATTCTGTTTATAAGAGATGGGACATGCATAAAAAAAGAATGACTTTAGAGGAAGCTGGTATAGTGTGTAAAGATAGGGATGCATAGTACCATCTGATTAATGGCATTTGAATGCTTTTCCCCCTCATTTTATTTTTTATTTTTCCTTCTTTGAGCTACCCATTCTCTTACAAGGATATGGGAATGATGATGATATAGATTAGTGGTCTTCAAACTTTTTTGACTGCGTACCCCTAAGACAGAAAAATAAATGGCGCATACCCCAACTGATTGAGCAGATATCTATTGTAATTAATGTTTTAAAGAGAAAATAAGGCCTTATGTAATATCCAAAAAAGCTATAATTGCACATTATTTTTATTATAAACATAGATGCATATTTATTTTTCTTATTAAAATTTAATGAGAAGAATGGGCTTGCATTTGTTTAATAATTTCTGAAAATGCTGATTTGATGTTATCTGACACTGCAATATGAAGGTCTGGTGCCAGGTTTAATTTATTTCGATATTTAGTTTTAATACTCAGTGATCTAGCAGCTTGTAGAATCTACAAACAATATATAAAAATTGTTTTTGCTGTACCCCCAGGTATCATCTCGCATACCCCACTTTGGAGACTACTAATGTAGATAACCAAATTTATTGAATTTTTTTGATAAAAAAAATGAATGATTTGATCTTCAGTGTCTAATTAGATAAGTGTTTTCTCACAAAATCTGGTTTAAAAGTTAGTAAATTAAATATATAAATTTAAATTACTAACTTTATATTTTATCAAAATTTTGAATTAATGTATTTTAATATTTTTTTTAGTTTATTCATTATAATATTTTCAAATTTTGACATTTTATTTAAATACTTTTTCTAAATTTGAAAAATGAGATTTTGATAAATATATGCATGTATAACTTTTCAATTTATTTGTCTTTCATACTAAAAATTATATTTTTATTAAAAATAAATTAAGAAGTTTTTAGTAAACTAGTTATATCAAATCTACAACAGTTTGTTTTGTTTCATTTTTTGTAGGAGAAAGTTACAGTTTTTATTACGCAGTTCTTCATTATATCGTGTACAAATATTATTAGGAAAAGCCTTGGAACATAAATTATATATTGAATGTTCTATTCTATATAGTAAGGTAATTAATAACTTTTAAATACTGTATTAGAAAATATATATTAAATATTTTTTTGTTTGATTATTTTATTCCTTATAATTTATAATGATAAAGAAAATTTAAAATATGAATTTTTTTGAAGGAAAATGATTTTGTAATATTTCCTTTAGAAGATATGATGATTTTTAAAAATTTAATTATATTCATTTTTGTTTAGCATATCTTGGTCAGCTGTTTATCTTTATATCTGTAATGATTATGCACCATTAAATCAAATTCTTTATGCGTTTAATGGAAATTGGGTTGCTCTCTGCACAGTTACTAATTTAGAGGTATTTATAGTTAATATTATCAACTTTGTTTAATAAATTATAATTAATTATTTAATATTTCAGATAAGATAAACAAAAATGATATTTATATATAAAATATCTAATGCTAATAAAAAATTTATTACTCTCATTAAAGTTTTCATGACTGAAACTGATTGTATCTAATGATCATTCCATTTTTATTCCCTTCAAATATTGATCTTGTATATTACTTGGATCTTCATTTCCATATATTTTCAAGTTTGTTTTGGCCAGGTTTTTTGATTCATGTTATCATCTATTAGTGTACAATACAGTAATATACAAGATTAATATGTGAAATATCGTGACTGAGGGCTTCATATATTTTATTTGGGTCTAATAATTTTTATACAAATTTACTGCTGTTATCAGTCTGACTATCTATTACTTTCAATAAATACTTCTATTGTTTTTTCTTTACTATTGTTATGTTGTTGTATATTATTGTTTCTTTGTTTACAAAGGTGTTTGAAATGGAATGTGATAGCAATAGTAAAAGAACTCATTTTTTTATTCATTTTTTTCCTGTTGATAATTTTCTGATGTAAATATGATCTTTTCTTGATCTACAAGAATGATACATTCTAAAAATTTTCATTGACAAAATTATCATTTTATCTTCAACTGTTTAAATATAGTAAAAATTAGAATGTATTCATGAGTCCTAAAATATTATCCATTTTTCACTTAAATTGTATATTTAAGTGAAAGTAGATAATATTTTTGGGCTCCTATATTTAAGACAGGAAATCCCTGACTTACATAGATTTGTACTTATGTAAAGACTCCCTGACTAAAAACAAAAATATATTGATAATAGTAGATAAAGTTATAATACAGAGATATGAGTATTTTTCTTCAAATTTCATCTGTATCATATATACATGGGTTTTATGGACGTATTAGATAAGTTTTGGTTAATCGAGCTAGACCTAAACCCAGATTTTCTTAAAAAACTGAAGGTATAGTGCTCAGAATTGAATCCAAATCCTGCGTGTTGGAACTGAATACTTAATTAAGCAACTTACGTGTTTTTCTTTAACATAACTTTTAATATTACATCTTTGTAATACAGGATATAGGATACTATTTTAGTGCTGTATAGGGTATGCTTCAACATGCATATGTTTTGACTTACGTAAAGTTTTGTGAAATAATCCATTTATGTGAGTTTGGGATTGCCTGTACTAATATACCATCTAATCATATAAGTAAATAAAATCTTTTCATCAGTTAGTGATAGTTGTTACAATACAACCTCTAAATCCTTAATCCCCTGCCTTCTTAATAACTTGGATATATAGCTACATGGAGGTGTTTCAAACTTATAATAAATGTTATAGGAGAATTCTGGATCTCTAGGTAGAAACATGAAGATCCAGGATCCTCATTTCTGTATATTTTCATATTTGTTTTGGCCATGTTTATTAATCCAAGTCTTCATCTATTAGCTGGCTCCACTTTCAGTTTGTATGGGCTATGATTGCTCTGGAGTTTCTGATTTGAAAATACTAGAAAGCATAAATACTAGAAAGAAAAAATTTCAAAGCCTAAGGTTATTCAAAAATTTTGAATAAGCCTAGGGAAAAAAAATATTAACAACAATAATAATTTGGTATGAAAATTAAAAAAAATGATGTAATATCTTCCTGTATCATCATGCATAAAGTAAACATATCATAAATTCATAACATTCATTGTAAAATTGATTTCAGGATTTAGAGAATGCTTGAGAATCTATATGTAGACAATCAAATTTAAATTAGATTTTTTAGAAAAAATTATATTTTGTATTCCAATTTCATTATATGTTTTAAAATTTAAACTTCTGGTATATTAAATATGCATGTTTGATGTTCTTTTATGTTAATGAGATGCATGCTATTGGACTTAGAAACTATTGTTCATTAAATTTTCCTTATAAATTTGATGTAGAGCTTTGTAAATTGAATTTTCAGTACTTTATTTAATATTCTGAATATTATTTTAAAGAATCTAATCATTCTTTTAAAAATTTATGGATGAATAATAAATAAATTAAACTTTTTGTTTAGAAGTAATGAATAAAAATAAATGACATAGATTTTATAAAAAAAAATTAATTCATTCAGTTCAAATTCAAAATAGTTTAGGATAATAGAGGAACCAATTGGAAAAAATAAACTGCTTATCTCACTGTTTCAAAGCTTAAAAAGTTTATAAATAGCACAAAAAGCAGTATGTACATATATAACTTTAATATACAAAAACGTTTTTGATACAATACGTTTCCTCTTCAGTTGTATAAACATTTACAGATATAAAGAATACATGTGTTCTAGAACATAAGACTTTAGAACAAAACATTTAAAAAATTGTTATCATATTCAAAGAGAAAAGACAATAAATTAAAGTAAATATTTTAACATAGGAAAATCAATCATTACATATTAAGAAAATCAAATGTATTAGCATATTGGAGTGCAAAATTAAACAGTTACAAGTTCGATCTAATGGCGTACCGCCAAGCTGCACTTACTCCCTCCGCCATTATAGGTGCTAGCGTGTCTGCTGGAAGACTTCATTCCAACATCCAAGGGGTAATAAATTATATGTTGTGTATAAAATAGTGTATTTTGTAATTTAGTGTGTTATAAAATAGTAAAACACATATAATAAAGTAAATAATATAGTGTATCCCTTTCACCTCACCTGTTAGGGTAGTGGAATGGGGAACGATAACGAATTAATTTATTTTCAGTCTTATATGGGAAATATTGTCCTGCAATTCGACAGTTTCTCAATTCAACATTGTATGGGAAATATTGTCCCGCAATTCGACAGTTTCTCAATTTGACATTACTTCGGCGACGGATTAGTGACGAATTGCGAGGCACCACTGTATTCGATAGTAATCATTTATGAAACTTTACATATATATATATATCTTATAAAATTTCATTTTTTCAGTTTTTATTTCTAACATTATTCAATGCGACGGATTAGTGACGAATTGCGAGGCACCACTGTATTCGATAGTAATCATTTATGAAACTGTACATATATATATATATCGTATAAAATTTCATTTTTTCAGTTTTTATTTCTAACATTATTCAATACAATCAGGAGAATTGAGCGATTAATTAATTAATTAATTATTTCTAATTATTTGGAACGAAAATTATTATATCGTATAATGAAATAAACTTCATATCAGAATAATAATAATATTGAAAAGAACAATGTACTGTAATTTACATAGAAAATAAGCAAATGATGAAAGGCTAACAAATATTTATTTTATTTTAATACACAAAATGACTTTTGACAACTTTGATATTGGGAACATTTAATGTACTCTTAAGAATCCTTCCAACTTGCTTATTAATTGGAAATCTTGATAATGTAATAAATTATACCTTAAATTTGACTGAGGAGTGCGATTTATAAATATATGTGATGTGGATTCTCCCACACACATTTATGTTAGCCTTCTTTAACCCACAGTAACTAATAAGTTTTTTAAACTCGTCATGTTGCGGAGGAACGTATGATATTCTCAAAGGTAACGTGATTTTAATTGTCCTACAAGTGAAAATTGATTAAATTATACGGAAGCAGTTTGTGATCAACTAAATTATATTTATATGACATATATATATGGCAATATATAGTAATATTCGACTTACGTAAATTCGGAGATACACAACTTCTCAACATGTCCACTTGTTTGTTTCACAATTATATAGTGCGTAGCATACT
This sequence comes from Olivierus martensii, assembly GCA_000484575.1. Classification (NCBI taxonomy): domain Eukaryota; kingdom Metazoa; phylum Arthropoda; class Arachnida; order Scorpiones; family Buthidae; genus Olivierus; species Olivierus martensii. The sequence continues at coordinate 65,347 of AYEL01066810.1, read as the reverse complement.
AATGTACATATTTCATTTGCTGAATAAGAATCTTTAATTACAACTACATTATATAAACTTTTATAATTTGTTGTTTTCTTGGTAATAAAGAGCCAGTTAACAATCTAATACAGTGATACTCAACCTTTTTTTCTGTTAAGGAACACAATTTAATATTTTAAAATTTGGCGGCACATCTAAATATTTTAAATATTACAGACATTCAGATAACAGACATACTCGTTTAAATGGCGGCCATTATTAAGTTATGGCGCCACCTGCGGGTTTTGTCTTTTAAGAGAAACTATAATTTCAATTTAATTTTTATTCCTTAGTTTTTAAATCTTGAATAACAATAAAAAATTTTGGCTGTCGCAGAAATTTGAGGGTTAGATTTTTTTTCTAACGATACCCTATTTATAGGAATCAGTACATTATGCTTCCTGGTTCCATCTATTACATAACTCCGGGGTATTATTGTACATATATAAATAATACCTATTGTCACATTTTTATTTATTCTTGAAGTTCAATTATTATTAAAAAGTAATTTTTTTTTTTAAAACTATTTTATTGATATTGTTAAAAAAAGTAATATGAAAACGGATACAAAGTATTGAAAATAATTTTTAATAATATTTCTTATTGACAAAAAATGAACTTTGAGTAATAGAAATTTCATTAATAAAAACAGATTCAGTAAATAATTTGTTTTATAATTATTTGTGAATATTTAAGTATTAAAATTTAAAAAGTACTTAAAAATCATTGAATTAAAGCTGGATTGGTTCGGATTTTACTTTCCAAAATGTCGAATAGTTCTTTACAACAGATCCCCTAAAATTTAAAAAAAAAATTTAACTTAACGTATTTTAAAAAATATAAAATTTAAAACAAAACTTTTAACTGTAGAATTATAAGCAACAAAAAAACTAATCAAAGAATTTTACCTGAATATAACTGTTCCTTCATATCCAGAAGGTGGATGCCAAACAAGATTTAAATTAGATTTTCCTCTAGGATTTCTATGAGTTATTGTATCCTTATAAAATAAAAAAATTTTTTAAGTTATGAATATATAGAATTATTTTATAAATTTGTTTAAGATGTGCATCATTACCCTATAAGAATCGCAGTTTAAGGTTCTTAAACCCCTTCCTGAAACGAATTGTCCATTAATAGGATCATCATTTTCGTCGAAACTTCTAAATACGAATCCTTTAAAGACTTCGCCGCTGAGAGTTACTAAAATAAATTTTCATTAGTAAGTATGTGTAAAGTTATGCTATAAACAATTATTATCCAAACTTACGAGTTACAGAACTGTCAGAATTTACAACTGCTGTCAGTTTGTATGGAGATTCTCCAGTTTGGGGTTGATAAACATCTGAGGTTGGTCTCCCATCTACTATTACGCGATGAGTAGGTATAAGGGATTTGCAAGCAGCGGGTGGTGCTCCAGTTGGATAAGCATAGCAATTACATGCCAAAAGAAAAACACCAATAAGAACTTTCATATCCATCTTGTAAGATCTGTAAAACCAAATATTTATAATTTTTATTGTTTGATAGTTCCTTATTATTCAAGAAACTAATATATAGTTTCTTAAATAACAAAGAACTGTATCAATTAGAATAAGAACAACATGAGAAACTTACTAGAATCGTTTCAATTTTCTTGTAGAGTGTTTCTGAAAATTACTCCTGGCTTATACTATATATATAATGAAAATTTTTATCACTTGATAAACAGATGACATATGATTTATTTTTGTGGCTGCCAATAAAAAAAGAATAAAAACTGATGTAATCCAAAAGAAGGAAATCCTTATCAGTTTACAACGAATTGCAATAGGAAGTGCAAAGTTATTTTTGATTCCTGGAAATTCAGTTTCATTTGAATAATAAAATTCAAATGAATTTAAATAAATAGATCAAGATAATACTAATTTTATAATGTTATATAAATCATCCGTGTGATGTTGATACCATCTGTGATTTATAAGAGGAAAAAAAAATGCTGATCTGAATTTAAATAAATAGATCAAGATAATACTAATTTTATAATGTTATATAAATCATCCGTATGATGTTGATATCAACTGTGATTTATAAGTTTTTCATAAGAGGAAAAAAAGGTGCTGATTATGGACCAAAATATGGATTAAAAAAATATTGTTAAAAATAAATATCAGAGATATCTAGTATAAAAATTGCATTTTTATCTTGAAAAATATTACTAAAAATTTGGACAGCAAATTTAATAAAATAAGGTTACAAATAGTAAACAATCTAGTTTACAATGATTGTAATTCATTTCATTATCAGATTAAATGTTACAAAATATTTTAATCATGTCAAGTTTTCTGTTTAAACTTATTAATTAAAATTAAATTAATTTTCAGATTAATAATGAAAACATTTTTAATATCTTTGTATAAAAATATATACAATACTGTAATATTTATGTACAACTATACAGAATGTACATAAATATTTTTACAAAAAAAAATGCACTCACACTTTAACTGGATATTAAATATATAATTAACTTTGATCAAGGTATTTATTGACATATTTACAGGTATAACAGGATAAAAGATAATGATTTATTGATTAGATTAGTCTTATTGAATAATATTTTGATCTATAATAAAAAAAGTATGTTAGTGATGGGTCGATAAAGACTGAATACATTTTTTTGAGATACCCTTTATTTTTGTAACATAATTGTAATATTTATGTTAATCTGAATGTGTACCAGGTGGTGAAAATTAAATATCATTATCAGTGGCAAACTTAAAATTTTTGGCTCCCCTGCAAAATATTATTAGGCCTGCCACACACACCTACACACCTACATACACACAACTATTATCAGTGGCAAACTTAAAATTTTTGGCTCCCCTGCAAAATATTATTAGGCCTGCCAGACACACCTACACACCTACATACACACACAAAAAATGTCTAGATATTTTGATTAGAAAATAACAAAAAAAAAAGAATAAAATTGCATCACTTAAAATATAATTGATTATTATCAAATAAAATATATTTTAAATTTGCAAAATCTCTAATGACATCTTTAATTTCCATATTTTTGGCTACTGCTCTTACAGCTGCACTGCTCTGATTCAAAGGAATGTTTCACTCTTTTTATGGTGAATTTAATTTTTATTGTATTATATTGTTAATTAAAAAAAAGATTAATGAAAGTACAGATAGAGAGGATTTGGGCCCCCTATAATTCTGGGCCCTACTCGTATTGTAGTTCCTCCACTGATCATTATAAATTTAATGTTTAAGTGTACTCACTAACTGTATGAATTCATTTTAATACAATTAATTTTGTATACAGACTTTGATCTTTCGAAAAGATATATTCAATTATTAATCCCACAGTAGAATTTGGATCATAAAATTTGGTTAAATAAAATTATAGAAGTAGACATAGATACAAAAAATAAATCGTTTGGTTAAGATAAAAATTTCAGTTTCATTTTGTTATCTGTTGCAATATATTTTATCAATAAGAAGTATTCACAAAAATTAATAGCGAATAAAAAAAATGTATATAAATATTTTTTTAATAATCTACGAATTAATTTAAATATTAAGTTTTATATAATTATATAGAGTAAAATAAAAGCATCAATAGATAAAAAATGATTGCCAAATAATTGTAATATCGATGTTACGGAAGTAATATTAGTAAATGTAGATGTTGCAGTTAGATTTACCAGATGATTGATTGCAACACTGCACTTGCTTTAATTTCAAATTGCTGTTAATTCAAGTGAATTATTTGCAAATTCAGTATGTGCATGTTTATTCATCATATAAACATTTTAATAAATTGATAAATTAAAATTACTAAACTTAAAATAAGACTTAGACATAATTTTTTACGTGATAATTTAATTATTTTAGCTAAACGTTACATTTCAAATATCGATATAATAAAGTATGCATAATATTCATTATATAAAGTATCAACCAAAAACTATTCTAGAAAGTTTGGTGATTTACAGAACAAAATTATTTATTGCACAAAGTTATACATTGTAATCTGAGAAAATTACAAAAAAATGAATGAATGTAAATTAAGAATACAGCGAATCCTCGACTTACGTCGCTTCAAGTTACGTCTTTCACTAATTAACACCAATTTTCGTAATTACGGCGCTGGTCTCGAACTTACGTCACGAGAGCATGGACAGTATTTCTGTGTTATTAACACTTGCTGTATACACAATATAAATTTATCTGCTACATTCAAATATTTTACAACCCACAATTCTTTGGAAAAGTAATGTTTTGTACATACTTTACATCATATAAAAATTAGCCAAAAAACTTATTTTTTTTTAAAATATTAAAAGCTTAAGATTTCTTAAAAATTTTCATTAAAATCATATTTCTGACCTTAAATAAGAAGTTTCTGACCTAGAAAGTTCTTATTTATGCAATATTACAAACAAACTTTATACTAGCACTTCTTGCAGTTTAGATTAAATATACATTTATTGTCTTTCTAAAATGTACAAACACTTTCGGTGCTTAGTCGCACTCTCCTCAGGTACACTGTTCTATTCTCATTTAAAAAAATTCTTTAGAACTAACTATTCTTAGAACATACACGTTTTTAACAGAAATTATATATATATATAATTTCTGTTAAAAATTAAAAAACACGTATGTTCTAAGAATAGTTAGTTCTAAAGTATTTTAAATGAGAATAGAACAGTGTACCTGAGGAGGGTGCAACTAAGCACCGAAAGCGTTTGTACATTTTAGAAAGACAATAAATGTATATTTAACCTAAACTGCAAGAAGTGCTAGTATAAAGTTTGTTTAAATATAAAAAGGTTTTAGCAGTTAAAAGAAAAGAGAAGTGGCAATATTACAAACATTTTATATAAACTAATATGGCAACAACAGAATTTTTAAAAAAGAAAATTTTTTCTTATCTGTTAACAATTTAATATTTCTAACATTATTTTTCACCCAATTCTGATTGCCATTTAATGCATAATAGGTTAATGCTATAACAAGCAAATAAAACAGCAACTTATCCATGAAATTCACTTAGAATATAGTTGCAATTGTTTTTAAAAGTTTATAAAAAATAACAGAAACAAGGAAAACTTTCATAATTTTAATTTAAAGTAATTTTTTTTAAATTTAATTTTAAATTTTTTCTTATAATAATAATTTTTATGATTTCAGTGATAAACAGATATTTTTAAATAAAAAAACTCATTTAAAATTTTTTTCATTTCAAAATTTCACTGTATATAGACATAGAAATAATTATTATTGTTACCAAGAGTTGATAAATTCAATTTAATGAATAATTATGTTGGCAATTTTAGACATGAGTGCTGTAAATAGGTTAATTACTATATTTATAATTACATATTATATTATCTCTCTCTCTTATTCGACATTTAAAATAATTGAATTATCTTTTAAATTAAATGGAATATTAATAATGATTTTTTGATTAGTAGAAAGAGTTCTAAAATTATGCTCATCATTATTTTCATTATTATTAAAAATTAGGATGCTATGCTAATCTTTATTTTTCAAAAATGTGATTTCAGTATTTTCATATTATTTAAATGCATAATTTATATTAGGCAAGAAATGTTATGAAAATACAAAATTAAACAAATAATCTAAAGCAAATAAATAACTTCTATAACTTAGAATCATCAATAAATTATTGCATAAAGAATAGAGTAAAATTAAATTACTTTCCTATATGTAGAACCTGTTTGTAAAGCACTAGAATTCTTCAACTGAAATTTAAAGAGATGTTTAAGGACTTTTCCAGGAAGCCTGTATATTTTGCCCAAACTATCGAAATTCAAAAAATTTGGTATAATCCTTGAAAGCCTTTCTAAAATTAAATAATGTACTTATTTTATAGTTATTCCAATGATTTATAATAAAAATATCAAAAATGCAACACTAGTTTATATTTATTTGACAATTAAATGCAAACTGGCAGTATAAACATGTGGAAAGAAAATATTATTATTATTTATAGTGGATTCTCAATTTTAAGAAATCATATGAATCCCCAAAAGTTTGTAAAAGAGAATGGAATTAATTAACATTAGGGACTTTTTGGGATCAACTAAATAGTTCATAAAAGTCCAATGTATTTATTTTTTCTTCTCACATGAATTAATGAGGCTAATAATTTTAAACTCTTATGAAAATATAGTAATTATCATCAAACCCATGAAAACAGAAATTAAGAAAAAATATTTAATAAAAAGTAAATAGAAAATTCATAACAATAAATACAATAAGCAGAATAATATGGTTTAGTAATAGAAGTTGTGTGTAATTAACCTTAAAAGTTTAGCTTATAAATTTGAAATTTCCATTATGATTAAATATTAACTGAAATTTAGATAAAAGTAAACTATAAATCAAATTAATTAAAATAAATTGTTGAATAAAAAATTTATCTCACTAATTTGGTTTATAATTTACTTTTATTTAATATTTATAGTAAGAAGGATTATATTATGAAATTCAAATTTTGAATTCCTATAAATGAATTAATGTAATCACGAACATTACTATTTGTGAAAATTATTCTTCTGATAAAAATTTCTTTCTTTCTATAAATTTAATAAGGTTAATATTAATGATCAACATTGACAATCTTTTAATAAATATCTAAAATTGTTCTTGTAATCAGTACCTTGTTTTGTTTCTTTTGTTATCAATAATTTTTGTTTTATTAAATTATTCTGTTATCTAATGTAACTGTATTATTAAGCAAGAAAAGTGAAATGCAGTTCAATAGGCAAAAATCATTAACCAGAGATTGTGAGTTTATTCAGATATTTAATGAAGATTTATTTATGGACACACAGTAACACTGGAAAAAAAAAACTATAATTTATTTAAGTAGATATTTATTTTGGATTTAGATAAAATTTAATGAAACAAAAATTTTTAATAATATATTATTTATTTTTATTCATTTAAATTTAGAAAGAACTTGAACATTAAATTTTATATATTTGAAATGAAGACTGAAATTATAAATATAGAGGACTAAGAAAACAACAGTACTTATTTTCACCTAATCTTTATATTTATTATTTTTGTTTAATTCTATATACAAAAAAGACTTTTAAAGAATTCTGAAAATTAAGATATATCACATTTCCTAAAATAAAATAAATATAAATAAGACTTTTGAAAGAATGAATATATAATTCTTTATATGATTATATTATACTTAAAAATTAATTATTCACTCAATAGATGGTAGCACTATACCTTGATTTGAAAAATTGTTAAAATCAAAAGCTGTAATTCAGAATTATTCTACCAGTGGTTAATTTGATTTGAAATATTTGGTTTAATTTAGTGCAAATGGAGTTACAGTTAACATAGCAACCAATTTTTCTTCTCACAATCTTGGAGAAACTATAAGTCAGAACATTTGTCCTCTTCCTGTTTAGCATTTATTTTCTCTAACATTATAATTTGATTCATTTCATCATTTAATTTTAGCTCTTTTTGTTTTTCATTTTTACAAAACCTTCCACTTCTTCATTCTGTTTTTCTATTTATACCTTCTCTGCTCCTATTATGCATTCATTATTGAACAACGCTGAGCTCCCCAGCTTTGCTTTGTTCAATCAGCTGGCTTGTTCAATTTTTTGGAGCTGGCTTGAAATTGGTTAGGCTATGACACCGGCTCCAGAGCCACAGTATATTCCAACTGTGGCTCCAGCTCCGGCGTCATTATTTTAAAACTGAGGTTTTAGCTCCAGCTCCGGCTCCATCACAAAGATTTTTTTGGTATGACTGCTACCATGAAACATCACTTACCTTACTATCATATCATCATTTATCTTTTAAATTGATATTTTGTTATCTGTATTTATAAGTAAAATTTTACTTTTTAAATTGATATATTGCTGTCTGTATTATTATTAATTTATTTTATATGTATATATTTAAAGTTTCAATAAAATATTTATTTTGGTAAATGGCATTAATATATTGGTAACTAAAAATCAAAGATCATGTAATTTATCAGGCATTAATATATCGGTAACTAAAAATCAAAGATCACGTAATTTATTGATTTCAAATTTTTATCAAATTTTAAGTGGTAAAGTTGTGGTAGGCTTATACAGGGGTTGCGCATTTTTACTGATTTTCAAACTCTAAAGTTGGGGGCCGACTTATATTTGAGTATATATGGTAGATGGTTGGGAGCTGGAGCTAGCAGTAATTTTAATGGCTCTGGCTTCATTGAATATGATCAGATTAGCTCTGGCTCCTCCAAAACTTCCTGGCTCCATGGCTCCGGGCTCCGACTCCAGCTCCCCAGCCCTGGAACAAAGTGTCATTTCTGTTCATAATTCTATCTAATGACAGTTCCTCTAATATTGAATTAAAAATGCTTAAAATAAAAATATATTTAAACCTTCTTAAGATCAGACTGAGTTGAGATTTAGTAGGAACAGTGTTTGACAATCTAATTTTTTATTCTATTAAAAATTACAAACCACTGTATTGATAAATCATAAGTCATAATCAGTGTTACACTTATTATTTCTAATTTTTTTATTTCTGATTAGTAAATCTTGAAGAAAAGAACATCCCATTTGTTACTGTACAGCAATAATGAATTAATTTTGAATAGTTTTAGCATATAGGATCCTTTATCAAATCTCAATATATGCAAATTTCATTTAAAATAGATATTTACATAATATATTGTTTTGATAAACAAATTTCTAGCCAGATATAATTGAATATCAATTATTTTCAATAAGATTGATTCTCTAAAGTAGTGGTTTCTAAACAGTGCAATGCACGATATTGATGTGGCATCAGAATAGCAGGTGATGCAGGAAGATTCAAAGACAATCAAGGATTTTGAACTAATTTCAAAAAATTCAAATAAAACACAACAATCTTACATATCAAACCAAAATAATTTTCACTAAAGCATTTTAGAGTATCTTTCTATCATCAGTAAACCACAAACTGAAGAAATAAGTGTTTTTCCATTTATTTCTTCAGTTTGAAGAGAAAACTTTTTCAAAAAGTTTAACTGAAAAAACAAGAAAAAGTTTTGGAACCCTGACCTACAGAGTTTCAATATTGTGTATTTATAGTATTTTGATTCAAATTGGATAATATCTGAAATATTGCTCCAAAATAAGTGAATATTTTCACACTCACTGAACTGATAATATTGAACCAATATCAGTCATTTGCAATAAGGTTAATATAATAACATAAACATAGGAATTATATCCAAATCAAATAATAAATACATGAGTAAATTATAATGCTGATGGATAGACAAAGAAACCTAATTCATATACTCTCTTATTTCATTTAGAAATTGAAAATGTCAAAAAATCATGAGAAAAGTCCAACAAAAGAAACATGATACATCTTCTCATATACTTTAGAAACATATTTACATTTTATATATAAACTGAGAAATTCATATAACTAAAGGACATATAAACTGGGGAAATTAAAGAATAGAAATACTACATAACAAAATAATGGAATATGCTACAGAGTTAGTGCATATTAAATAATTCATGGAAATCTTCTGCTGTTAAGTCCAATAAGCTAAATGTGATTTCTAGATCTTGGGAGCAGATGTTAAAGGTATGTTTATGAATACATTTTCCTAGTTATATGATCTATAATGTTACCATTGTGGTATGTTTTCATGAACTATAATTAATTCTTACAGTTAAATTAAACATATAGAACATTTTTGAGGAAGGTACTTTTGTTACATATATTTATTATGCAAAGGATAGTCCAAAAGTACATTTCAAAAGTCTGCTAATCAATAGAAATTTTTATTCTGGAGACCAAATACATTATGAATAGGAAGAGACATTCTTACAATATTTTTCAACAAAGTGGTCCTCATCACAACTGATGCATTTATTATACTATTACATAAGATTGAAGAAGCTCCTTTTGCAGAAGTCTGTGCCATATAGACAAAGTTTCAAATAGTTCTTTCATGTCTTCACTGCTGGTAAAATGCTGCCTTTTCAATACTTTTTTCAAAGCTGGAATGAAGTAAATGTCACTCGATGCACAGTCAAGATTGAAGGATGATGATCAAGATGTTCTCACATGAATTTGGCACTATGGTTTACTATTGCTACCATTACACGAGAGTCTCACATTGTCATCAAGGAGGATGATCCCTAAACTGAGAAGACAGCCTCTTTCATCCAAAGGCAGCTTTCAGCTTCCTTTGGATGAAAGAGCTGTGTGCTACCACCTCCGTAGTTAAATGATTGGCCCATCACAATTCAAAAAGAAATTGGTCACTTTCCTGTTAATACAGTAAGAGATGTTGAGACTGATGTGCAATGTCGTGCTCAGAAATGAGCTGCTGAGACACCCACTATAATTACACTTTGCAACAGTTCAGCACATTGCAAATATGCGATGTGCTCAAGCATAACTGATATCTAATTCTATTGAATACAATGATATGATGCATAGTTATCAGTCTGTTAGTGTCAATCATGGCATTCATTCATGCATTGTTTTCCTCTTCAGTGGATGTCAACAGTTGTCCAGATCGCAGATCTTTTCACCCTGACACTCCTTACAAAATTACTGGCACCATTTGCTCTGATATCTGGACCATACACTTCCACTAGCTGTTTATGGATTATGATATAGTGAACAACTGCCCACATTTTATCCTTCGTCTACATCTATATGTTTATTTGCCAAATTTCTTAGAATATTGAAGGTGGGAATGCTCTGTTAAGTGCATGATCACTTCCAACCACTGCTGCTCATATGCATATTTATGTTTAAGGCCAAATATCACATACAGTCAATTCCACATAATTAGGCCACTGGTTAATTGGGACAGCTGTTTTTTTTGACCAAATCTAAAGAAACAAAAACCAAACCAATAAACTAATACATAATTTAAGCACTTAATTAGGACAACTTTTCGCTTAATTGGGACAGTAACAGAAAAGGAATATAACAATTTAAAAATTATTTATTTTAAAATATAATATATTTATTACTGATATAAAAAAGAAATACTAATATAATGACAGCAATAACTTACAATAAATAAAATCAAATAATAAAGAAAGAGAAAAAACAAAAGTTGACGAATTTTATGAAAGTAAAATTTATTGCATCAGATTTCTGTTAGTTATTAAAAAACAACATAAATATATATATTCCCAACTTATTTATATCTGATTCTATTAATCCAAACTTATGTAAAAAATTTTTTCTTTTCTTTTTTTTGAGATATAGAGAGAAAAATTTATTGGATTTGCAAGAAACAATCCAAAACTATTGGTTTACAACATTTAAAAATTCATGTTATATTTTATTGTACAGCCTCTTCCCAACTTACAAATTACTTAATCAACTTCATAAATTCAACTTTACATAAAAAAAATTTTGTAAAATTTTTTGTGATACAGAAAAAATTTTAAGTTACAAATTCAAATAAATTTTGCAAGTAAAATGTAACAATATCAGTAGAGGCTGGATATTCTTTCAATACTATTCTCCTGGTGGCTTATGATGTTATATATTTCTTAAAAAATTGAGAACGATTACAATATTATTTCTTTTTACTCCACAAAAAAGTTTGTATATTTAAATTAATAAAATATCAAATAATGTGAGAAAGTATAATAATAAAAATAAAATATATAACATTGGCTTACAACATTTAAAAGTTTATTTATGCTTTATATTTTGTGTTGATATTAAGTATCATAATACTGATATGATATCATTCTATATGCATGATCTCTCTTTAAGGAAGGGAATAATATGGATCAATAACATCATGAAAGATCAATTTCCATAATTCACCTAACACCAGGAATGTTTGATTTAGAAACTTTTTAAAAAAATTATTTTTCCAAATTACATAAAATTTTAATTACTTAAATAATATAATTACAAATTTGCTATTTTATTACAGAAAAACAACACATACTGAACTTATTTATTAAGTAAATTCATAAATTCATAACTAATTCATATGCATATTATTGATAATTTGTCCTCCCATTTCATCTAAATTTATTATTATTCAAAGTAGGCTTGGTTCAAATTATCTTAGATGATCAGGAATCTATTGTAATTAAATCTCAAACCATTTGTTTGTATAAAATGGACTATGATAACAGATGAATCACAAATTTATTAATAATGGACTATGCTATTTTAAAAATAAATTTCAATGTAAACAATTCAATATTGTCTGCATTAGTTTGGCAATCCATTCTGAAATGCTGGTTATTAGCCACTTAATTAGATCTGTTCTTCAAGATAATACTTCTTCAAACATTCACTGTATTTAAGTATTTGATTATCTAAAAACTTTAGTACAGATATTTCCCTCTTTTAGCTAATTTGTTCTTGTAGTTAGCTTATTAAGAACTCAAACCAAGAATAAATTTCTTATATACACTGACGGAAAAAAAAATCCCAACACCAAGAAAAAATTATTGTAGAGTAATGAAATTTGGACAATGCATTTGTGTAGTTAACATGTTTAATTGATTAAATTTTCAAGATCACAGGTTAATTTAAGCTCAAGAAAATGCATTTCAAATGTGAAATGCTGTTGCATTAATAGCCGGTGTAACCTCCAGAATTTTGAATGCAAGCCTGCAAACGTGCATGCATTGAAAAAAATACGTTCTCTGTTCTAGAACACGTAGTTGTTATTTTGTAGTTGTTCTTATTATTTAGAATGTAGCTTGTGAGTTGAAGATGGCAAGAAATTGCTGAAAACGTTACTCAAGATTAAAGAATTTTTTTAAAAAACGTATCAGGACTGCTTAGTGGTGCTTTAGTATGTTAATGATTGTTAGCCGAAAAGAGCAGTTATATAAATAGTTTTTCGTTATCAAGAAATTTGATATAATATTTGTAGATGTTTTTACAAGATCAATTTTTTTGACAAAGATCCACCAAAATCATTGGGCATAGAAAAAACTTAATAGGAAATCAAATTGAGTAAAATATATAAATCTTGTTAATTTATTTATTTTTGTGAAATATTGTATTATAAAAATAGGCTTGCCATAACACACTGAATCTAATCCAGGATACTCAGTGAAGAGAGATCTATATTTTTTTTAATTTTGTTATATAAATCAAGAACAAAAAGGGATATAAAAACAAACTATATTTGCTCAGGTATTTAATTAAATAAAAAATATATATAACACATTTGAAAGAACAAAAATTTTTAAATAACAAAATCTTAACTTTCATCCAAGACTGGTTCTCGATTTTGATCATTATTGGCAATGACGGGCCCAGTCAGCTATTTCTTTTGTCCCTTATCAGTGGTATGAAAATCAACATTCTGAAGAATGTGTATAACAATGCTTTCTTCAGAATGTGGGTCTCTCTTAATTCAATCATAAAATTTAATGTAGTTACTGAAAATTTCATTAAATTTTATACATATAGAATTTCACTGTGATATCACTTTGCCTTGTTAAATATCTGTACTCTTCTTTAAGTTTGTCTATAAACTTGTAATTTCTTTCATCATTCATTTTAGGGATAAATTTAGGGTATTAAATTTTACAGATTATCGGATAATGCCAATTGGTCTAATAATAAATTAAAACAAAGCTTATTGTGCTTATGCAACACTTGGACTGCAGTCTGAACATGTATTATGTTGCTACTCAATTATATGTTCAAAGAGATCTAAACAAATAAAATGTTGATAAATACTAAAGGAAGAATATTGAAATCCAAAATAGTCCAGGCCAATTCCAGACATATGGCAAGCCTACAAACATTATTTACAAATGTTCACATGTATCAAACAATTATCAAATTACATATATCAAATATATCATGTTCACTATCTATAAAATCATTTTTACATCAAAATATTGCTCAAATTTCATAAATGTTGACTTGTTTTATTTAGCAGTCATATCAATTATAATTATTTGTCAACATGATTAAATGTTCAAAAAAAATTTATTCACGGTTCTACATAATCAAGCAGTAATAAAAAGCAATTCATGCCTTTCCTGTTATTGGGAGGTGACAGGCCTATATAATTTGCATATTTTTGGAGTTTTTTGAAAATGGGAAGAAGTGAATCAAAATATTAAAATAAAAGTCTTATGAGTATATATATCACATTAGAATTTATTAAAAATCATCAGGTTAATTATATCAAAAACAATTTCTGCAAAACGGAGATGTGTTAATAATGAAACATAAATTAAACTTTAAGAAAAAATAAAATTCCAAAATATTAAATTGGGTTTCAATATAGTACCCACTGATATATTGTAGCATATATTGTACTGATTTAATTTATTAATAAATGTTAACTTATAATATTCATGTTATATTGTTTATTGACTAACCTTGCCACGTTGATAGGTGGCAAGCTGCTAGATGTGGCATAAGAATAGGGCGCCCTTCTGACAGTTCTGGTTGTGCTGTACGGTGCCCTTTCATTCTGGCACCTACTTCACCTCCACCTGAAAATATAAAACTAATAATACCCCATTCTTTATGCCTTATGCCACAATGTAATATAGAAATTATTACATTTCTACAATCCATTTCTTTTTTTATATTTAAATACAGGTATACCCCACTATAACACATTAACAGGGACTGGAAAACCTGTACATTAAATGAAAATATGTTAAGTAAATATAAGAATTGCATTATAAATGCTTAGACAATTTCAGATTAAAGTTGATAGTGGCTAAGCGTAATGCATAATTTCTTCCCACTTCTTATTCAATGTAAATAATTCAGCTCAATTATTAAAAGTGACTTCTTATTCAATATAAATAATTCAGCTCAATTATAAAAGTGGAAAATAAATTTATTAAATTTGAAGATCTTTCTGCTTTATTAAGCCATCTCATAGCTTATAAAGCAGAAAGATCTTCAAGTTTAATAAATTTATTTTCCACTTTTAATAATTGAGCTGAATTATTTACAGTGGCTAAGCCTAATTTGCAAAGAATTAAATATTTCCCCGACTACTTTATGAAACATTACATTGTTTTATTTCCATTTTTATTATTATTTAACTTATAACATTTCAGATTTATTCAACTCATCAGATGTATTTATTCATCGACATTGGAAACTGTCATTTTTGTTTATGACATAATGCTAACTCAAAGAATATTTCCATTTAATCAGTGGGCAAATAAACTTAACTGTATTGTTTGATAGAATATTATTTGTCATGAACTTTTTATTTGCTTTTCATTTTCAATGTTTTATTAGGAATGAAAGACTGTCAGAATTTCCAGTAATATCATCATCATTTATGCAAGATATTTTAATGATGCATTTATTCACTTAGAAATTTTGTAAAATACAAAATAATTATTGTTCATAAAAATTTTACATTGTAATAATTATTTTTTATTCTATTTTGATGATAATTTAATACAATACTGTATGTCCTTGATTCTAAATATGCCATTGATTTACAGATTCAGACACAATTTTTCACTTTTTCTCTATTTTTTACCAATGTAATTAGAGAGAGAAATTATTCAAATTTTATTGTAAATTTAGAATAAAAAATTGTAAAAGCCCAATTATGATGTAAAATTTATGTAAAATATTAACAACACAAAAAATAAGTGTTTCACATTTCAACTTCTAAAATAACAGATGATGTTCAGTATCAGAAGTCTGCCACTATCTTGTTTATAGTTCTAACTTGTTAAAAACATGATAGTTTTACAACACTTTAGTATGTTAATTTTACCTGTTTAAAGAAATTAATGTGATCAGATTTTTCTGAATGATAAATATCACTTCATAATGTGCAATATAAAATTTTCATTGTTTATTGAATGTTAATAATATATGGATTATTTCATATTTCAGGTTTATTTAACACAAAAATATGTTACTTTTTAATTTTTTTGTACAGATATTTTGCACTGTTATTAAAAAGATACGTTAATGTATTACAGTGTTGGGAATCACGGTATAGTATACATATGGCAATCTCTGATATTCCCAATCAAGTGTGCAATGTTCGATAGGAATGATCATTAATATATGCCTATTTATCTTCTGATAAATAAGTAAATATTCATGATTATCATGCACTTATTGAGGACAAGTTTCATGATTTTGACAATCAATGTGGGTTGGATACATTTTCAATTTCATTTAATTGCAGCAAAATTTGTTTATTTTGATTTCATGTTTTATCATCTTTCGTATAAATTATTTGAATATCATGTTATGCTTTAAATAATAATTGCTGTGGAAAAAAAATATTGTCATTTTTCATCCAATACGATGATGATGTTATGCTTTAAATTAAAAAATAAAAAGTTTGTTTTGATGTAAATTGTAATATGCATCCTAATTTCAAAGAAATTAAAAAGAAAAAAAAAAATAATAATGAATCTTAGAATGAGAAAATATGATAACTATTAATATTTTATTTCATATATTAAACAAATGAATTTTTTATTATGAAGAAATAAAAAATAAAATTACCTTATAGCATATACTCTATATATCATCATGTCAGTTTCAGAATGATTATGGGGCTGTAATATGATATAATAGGGATAAGTAATAAAACTGCTTGTATATTATAGTGGAAATACATCAAGTATGTGTGTGTGCATAAAGCAGGGTATACCTGTATAGTATAATTAATGATAAATACATAATTATATCCTAAAATATCATACAGTACATTTATCTGTAAATAAACATTTAAAATAAGTAACAACATGGTGAATAATTTCAGCTGCTTCCATAAGCATTAAAACATACTATAATACACTAACTACTGTTAAATTTCATATTATTAGAATATATTGAATCTCATATGTAAGGATTCAATCTCCAAAAACACTATGCATATGAAATTCATGCAAATAAAACTTAAAACTATTAGAAAGTTTCAAATTTTAAGTTTCAAAAATAATGAGTTATATTTGTGTATAATATTTATACATATTTTTATAAAAAATTTTTTAATATTTTCATTTATAAATTATTATTATTAAGCCTCATTTACATTAGTCACATTGCTTGTAATCAAATTGCTTGAAGGCAAGAAACATGAAGTAAATCTTCTATTCATACTTGATCAAGTAATTGTTGGAAACAGAGAAGGCATTACTCATTGGTTTGGCTTGGGAAGAATGAAGAACCAAGATAAAAAATGATAGGAAAGTAAAGGAATGATTTAAAGATTCCTATCAAGAGATAATGTGACAGATCATTATAGCCAAAAAAAGGGAGAAGCAACCAACAGTTTTATTAAAAAAATAAAAGATAACATATTTACAATATATATATAAGTATATATTTTGGAATGATGAATATTACCAGAATTATAACGGATAAATAAAGATTTCACTATTCGTACGAATAACCATGAGAGTCACTGTATATAAGTACATATTTTGGAATGATGAATATTACCAGAATTATAATTTTTTTTTTGCCTGCACAGTCCATCTGTACAATCTGGCAATGAAAATGGTAAAAAATAGGAGAGAGACATATATACACAAATTATAGAGCCTGCAGTTTTTCTGTACAACCTGGCAAATACACAGAAGAAAAACAACTTAACTGATGATACAAAAAATATCTTTCATAATGCTCAGCTGATAAATTGAAATGTTACGAACACACACACAATTTACATTTCTTTAGTACAGAATGGTAATGATGGAAACCAATATAATATGACAGGAAAATCATATGCTATTCTACTATTGAAAAATTAACAAACTGATCAAGTAATTGAAACAGATGTGAAACTGATCAAGGACGATATTAACAGGCAGTGGCCTTAAACGATGATCGTCAGGTTCTGATACCAGTCGGGATTGTCGTGTACAATGCTGACAAACAGGTGAGTGGTATATCTATATTTAGCGCGAATAAAGACGGGTAATGATGGCTTGGCGAATTGAAGAAGAGAGAACATTCTTCAAAGAACAACTTCCTTTATTCAGAGAGAGATCTCCATCACAAACTACTGTGATCGATGATCACCCGACTTAGAGAAAGAGATACCTGAAGTTAGATCACAAGGTAGAAGATAACAGTCAAAGGCTGGCTTGCTTCTGATACTACAGTCTTTAGACCTTATCACACACAGTCTTTAATTCTTTTAAGGCTGCCACACACGGAGCGATTTGTCGTGAGATCGATCACAACGACAGATCGTTTCGATCAGTCATCATCTGACGGTCCACACAGACGGTATGATCTATCCTCAGATCCGTCGTCAAACTCCCGAATCGTCAGACCAATTGTAGGACTCCACACACGGAACGATTTATTGTCAGATCTGTCGTTGAGACCAATCGTTCAGATTCGTCGTTGAGACCTTGGTTGAGATGGTTCATTCAGACCAGTCTCCAGATTTACAAATCGTTCGACTGATTTTAAGGCATCCACACACGGAGCAATTTGTCGTCAAATCCATCTTCAGAGACCAAATTGTTCGACAGATCTGATCGTGTATGGGTAAATGTGAAGCGATTTCTCGAATCGTCCGATCTGTTGTGGTCTTCTGGGATTCCCAACAACTTTCGGCGTCGTCGACAGATATTTTGCACGTGTTCACTATGGCAGCACAATTTTTTAAAAATGAATTCGCGTAAATGAAGTGATTATAAATAAATATATTAATTTATTTATTGTTTAGAAATTAATTCATATTCTTAATATAAATAAATTTATATATATTTAAATTATTATTAATTTTATATTATAAATAGCATATCAGTTTTAGGTAATGAAATAAAATGGTATCTCAATTGAAATTTTGTTTTTATGATAATTTACAGAATAGTAAAGTTCGTGGTGCGAGTTTGTTTCCGTTTCTTGGTATAGTTCGCTATCGAATACACTCCTCTACACACTTCACAACGTTACTTCAAATACACAAGTTTATTTACAACACAAAAAATATATATACAGTTATATGCAAAGTAAAGGTTTGTTTTTATTACATGCTCTCTCCCCTCTCGAGTTTGAATTAAAAAAAGGGAGACAAAGCGACCGGGGAATAACATCAAGGTATACTTAGCCCCTCCCTAAATTAGTCTAATTACTTCCGGCAGCCTCCCACTGGGGAAGTCCAAAAGTCCAAATCCCGACAATTATATAGAAATTTTAAGTTGTTTTTGTTTAGTTAAGTCTTCCGCATGCCTTGCAGTGTATTCTAGACCAAGAGATAAATTCTCTCTCATAATCGTATGTTTTCAAAATTTCTGGAGATAACTCTTTTGAGAGTTCAAGATAAGTATTTTCGGACATTGTCAAATAATTATCCCAATCTTCTGAGTGAAATCTCAATTCCTTCATCAAATTAGTATCGAAAAACGTTTTCTTTTCAAAAGTCAATCTTTACTCCATACTTTTTTTTCGTTCTATTTTTTCTTTATAAAGTAACAAAGTCAAAGCTGCATACGAAAGTATCTCGCACTCCAAGCTCACAACACACTCTCTGTAGTGATTGTTGACGACGAATCTGAACGATTGGTCTCAACGACAGATCTGGCGATAAATCGTTCCGTGTGTGGAATCCTACAATCGGCCTGACGATTCGGCAGTTTGACGACGGATCTGAGGATATATTTCACCGTGTATGCGGATCGTCAGTCGAAGACAGATCGGAGACGATCCGTCGGTGCAACAGCTATGACAACAAATCGCACCATATGTGGGAACATACAATACGTCTGACCAACCTGAAATTTGGCGACCGATCTGACGACTAATCGCTCCGTGTGTGGTGGCCTTTATAAAGTCAGAAACACACTAAGAATCTTCGTCAGGACAGAAGGTGAGGAAACATGTAACTATCAACTAACTGCTGGCTTTTATTGTCCAGTAGTTGAAAGTTATGGAGAATTCGGAGAATTGACTATGGTAGTTGATATCCTTAACATAAGGGAAAGGGTTCACAGGCAAGATAGGATTGGCGACGATTAACAAACATTGTCAATAGTAGAGAACTATGTAGAACAAGCGAACTCAACAGTTGAGGTGCTGACGAAGTCGAAGAGCAGGAAACTATCGAACAGGCCTCGATCGAGTGCGCATCGGCTCTTAAATATCTGTGATCTTTTCTGATCCTTTAAAACATCTAAAAAGAAAGTAAATATCTAAATTCTCTCCCTGGGTTTTTCCCAGGGAGAGAATTTAGATGTTTACTTTCTTTGAATTTTTTCAAACTAGGTGACGGCATCTCGACCTGTTTGTTTGACACGTGTAAACTTCTCCCGTAATTTATTAGTATTGGGGACGAAGGTCCACTGACTGATCAAAATACAACCCGTACTGTCGTTGTATTTCTTACATGTTTGTTTTGAGAGCGCACCTCTCCTTTTCCTCCAGATGTCTCCCTCCTCTCCCTCTCTCGACTTATTTATGATCGAATGAGACAGGAGGGGATAAATTACATACAAGTCGAACTCCGATTCCCCACAGTAGATTAAATCAAAATATCATCACTGAAATAATGCATGAAGGAATTACTTTAACCATAATCTTGCTTTTGTCTATGGCAGCTGTTCTCAATCTTTTCATAAATGCATATCACCAAAATTTCAATACTATCAACAAAAATATTTCTTGTATATAAAGAGGAAGTCAATATTATATATGTGCCACCAGTCATCTTTCGCATAATACTAGTTGAGAATTGCTGATCTATGGTAATCTCTCTGCTTGTTGCTGTCAGTGATGAAGATATATAGGATACTTGATAGTTCTAACAGTCAATAATAAATTAAATTTTAAGTCTATTTAGACCAGAAAATAGTTGGAAAAACAATCAATTTGAAATGCAATAGCATGGTTTTATCCATAATTACTTAAATGAAGAAAAAAACTTTTATATTAAATTTAAAATCAATCATTTTATTATAGAGGAAAATCCATATTAAAAAACTAATATTTCCTTTTTTTTAATATAAAAGCATATTTTATATTTATTTTAATTAACATATTAGAGTAATGGAAGAAACTGTATTTTGTGCTTATCCAGGAAAAATCTAATTCAAAAAACTTTTATATTTAAACTATCCATACTTGAGCTGATCTTGTTTACAGCTTCACCAGCATCAGCTCAAGTCAATTTATAAATACTGAAATCATGTATAGGGATATAACAATTTTAAAATATATTGATTCTTGCACTACTTGATACACTTTTATGAAGAATCAATACTATGTAATACTTGCCAGGTAATAGCCTATATGATACTTGTAGTATTGATATTAAAAAATTTTAAATGAGTACTTTTAAATGAATAAATAAAGAAGTGATGATTTTTAACTCAAAAAGCAATCATAAACAGTGATAAAATAACTGTTCCCTAAAAAATATCATTTTATGAAATGTCAAAAATAATAGTTTCACCTTGTTTTTATTACTTTCTGTAGTGAAAAATAATTTAATTTTTCACTACAAAAAGTAATAAAAACAAGGTGAAACTATTAATTTATTAATAATACTGTACATTAAGTAAATTATGATGCACTAAGTAGATTTATTTTAAAGTAGCAGAGGATCTCAGGATTAGAGGGCTCTTGCAAATAAAAAACTTTATTATAATAAAATAATTCAATTTTACAAGCTAGAGGTATAGTGGGAGGTTAAATGCACTTAGTTTTGGTCCCCTTTGATAAAAACTAAACTAAAAAATTGTCATTCAACAATTTTGTATGTATTGCATTCCCTTTAATACAAAAGTTATAAATTAAAATTATACTATAAAATTTTAAAATTTCTTATAAAATTAGCATTTAAACTCTCTATTGTATTATCTATAATACAAAACAAATATTAATTATATAAAAGAAGAGAGATAAATGAATTATTAAACATTAAGAATTATATACAAAATGGAATCTATTATTATTATTATACTAAATCTGGTTTCATAATATTGTACCAATATCAAGGTGAATACAACTGAATGAGTGGTTTCAAATAAATAATCTTTATTTTAAACAGAAAAATTTAATCTAGATTGAAAAATTAATACAATATTTTGTTAAGACTTTCATAAATAATATTTTAATATATTATTTATGAAAATCTTAACAAAGAATGTCATTTACTAATTTAATGGAATATAAATGATTTGATATTGAATACAGTAATTAAAAAAATTTATCAGATTTTTTTCTAATCTTTATAAATTCATTCTGTATTACAAAATCTAAAAATTCAAAAAAGTAAAAAATATTTTTAATTTGAAAAAAAAAAATTTAATTCTGGTTAGTGTATTTAATTATTAATTGTACTTTGATAAACATTGAAAAATTCATTTATATGCACATGGATTTCTCTCATTCATTAGCATCATCATCAATGAAATGATAAAAAATTTATTTAATGGTAACATATCTAATTACTCAATGATAAGTTTAAAAATTCTTTTTCCCTAAATTATATTGTATTTAATTTAAAGAACATAATCAATCTTTAATACAAATAATGAAATCAACTAATAATTTATAAATTCCATGTTAGTAAGTGAATAGTACATTAGTAAATAAACTGCTTCCAAAAAAGTTACATTATTAATAAATAGCAAAAACTTTTTCAAATTTAATTTATTTTGACATCTGCCACTATTAATATTTCCATTAAAAAAGTTAAATGAAAAAATAATATCCTTTTAATATATAGTTCAAAAGTTTCTTTATAAAATATTAAATTTCTTTCAATTTTCTTGAGAATATCCAGGAAATAAATATCAATATTCAAAAAACATCAAAATACCGATTTAAAATATTGATGTATCAGTTGCATCCCTAATCATGTATCAGTTCATATTATTCAAATTGGTTTTAAAGGCAAATAAAAAAGTAGAACAAATGCCTACTACTTGAAAATATATTTTTTATTTGAATTCAAGTAAAATGAGACATTCGCATTAGCAATATCTTTTCCAAGTTGCTTGATGCAAGCAAGTTGAAAAAATATTGCTTAACTTATTAGTAAAGTTACAAATAACTTGACTAATGTGAATGAGCTTTAGTATCGACTGTATGAAAATATTTTACTTACAGGCTACTTTTTGATTTCTCACAATTTTTTTTATAAAATAGATTATTTATAATTATTGTATAATTATTTTTCTTGTTATTTTCTAATTAAAATACAAAATAAAATCATGATTTATGTACAAATAAATCATTATTATAATTTCTGAACCAGGCAATAACAGATTTTCAAAATGCATTATTTTCTAATTAAAATACAAAATAAAATCATGATTTATGTACAAATAAATCATTATTGAATAAAATCATTTATTATAATTTCTGAACCAGGCAATAAGATTTTCAAAATGAAAAAATTCCATGATGATCAATTACAAAATGTTTTAAATTTGTTGCATTTCTGAACAAAATGAAACTAAATGAATTATTCTACTGAAATCAGTCATGCATCCAAGCTAAATATGTTCTTTAATAATTTCTTCTCAAATCATCTTGCTAAATAGTGGATAAAGATACAGAGTGAGAGGGAGGATGCCAGATCAAATCAATAATGAATTTTTCTGTGGAGACAGATACTGAAAATCTAAATGGAAATGGCCAAAGAATAGAGGATTGTAGAGGAGGCATAAGAGTTATGAAGGTAAAATAAAGAGGTAAAAGAAGAATGGAATGAACTAAAAAGGTAAGTCATTTTTGCAATTGCATTGGCTCTAGCATGTGTCAGATGCAATGCAATATAATAAAATGTAATAAATAATCAACAATCTTGACATCATTACTATATTTGTTATTAAATATATATTTATTAATTGTTATTATTTGTAATAAAATGTATAATATCACCATTATTGGCTGATAACTGATAATATTTATCAAATCCCTCTAGCAGAAAAAACTGAGTTAATATTAAAACAAGATTGATGGATACTGTGAAAATCCTAGGTTGGATTGAAACTCTAAGAACAAGTACAGATAGGCCTCAATTAGTGCAAGTTTGAATAATGCGATATTCGATTAGTGTGACTTATAAAAATGATACAGTTTTTCACTTAGTGCAAGCAAATATTTGATTAATGAGAGTTGTAAGCATAGACCAATCTTATTAACAAAGGTCCATCCCCTTTTATGATGTCAATTAACAAATTAATGTTAATTTTCAGTTAGTAAAGCCAAACAAGGAGCAGTTGAAGAACAGTCACTTGGCTTTGAAGGGGTAAAAGATTGGCTTTATTTTCTTTTGTTTAATACCTGATTTCTTTATTTAAAATAAAACTTGTGAAAAAAAAAAATTGTTTTTGTTATCTTTTGCTGTCAAACAAATAGAAAACTTTCTCATTGGTATATTAACTTAGCTAACTAGTTCTATCTGGAACTAATTTACTAATTCAATAATGCTGCAATGTTTAATCGCAAATTGGATTATCCACTCAATTCTCGACCCAGAATTGGCGGCCAGGCAGCGCTCAACTTCTGCTTTCAATTCGCTATTTTGGTTTCGATTTGGTAGTTGGTTTGATGATGCTATGAAACGAAATTCTTAGTAGTTATTAATTTAGATGATGAACAATGACGTAAAATATGAAAATAAATATTTCTTAAACAGTTAGGTATTGTGGTTATTCATCGTGACATTGGCTAATGTCGGAATCTCATAAAGCAAGAACTAATTACCATATTTTACATATTGTTAATACTTCGAATAGTTCGAGAAATTCGTGGGACCCATTATTTGCACTAATTAAGACCTACCTGTATTCACATAATTTAACAGCAAAGACAGTTTAGTATAAAATGAAAATCAACAAATCAAATTTTTTATTTCTGAAACCATCCATAAAACTAGAGGGATGCAATTTTCCTAAATGGATTTTTTAATGGATGGTTGCAGAAATAAGGATTTTTTTAATTATTGATCTCCAATTTGTACTAATCTAGCTCTGTTGCTACACTATGTGAATACTCATTATTAAAGTTTCAATCCAACTTGAGGTAATATTCTTTAGGGAAGAACATTATAAACAAACAAAAAAATTAAATTTTATATATTTCTCTAACAGAGTTATTTTTTTAATCTTATCAAATATAGCTTGCACAATGCATATTTTGTATTATTATGGGTGACAAGAAATTTTTCATTATTAACATGAAATGATCTATTATGCAATACATTTCTTCTGTATTATATTTAAATAAATTTCATTAATGCAGATGCTCCTCTACTTATCATCATTCAATTTATGATAATTCAATCTTACAGTATTCCAAACTTAGTTATCATCACAGTATATTGGTTAGAACTATTTTTGCTTTATTAAAAATTTACAATTGAATGACTGGCCATATGGTAAGTTTATGACATGGAAAGATGAAAGTTTAATTCTGGATGATTTTATCATCTTGGAGTATTTCTGATGTTTTAAATTTTCAGATATAAGAAATAATGATTGTAACAAAATTCTTCCCAGTCTCCTTAATATTCATTATAGTAGTTTTATGGTATTTTATTCCTTTCACTATTAAATGTATTTTATTAATATATATTGATTAGAAAGTACTTATTTATTCATGTGTAATTACTTGTTAATAATTTTACATAATTAAAATCTTGTTTATTTTGCACCATTTACTGCATCTTTATTTTGTATATACAGTGAACTCCCATAAAATGTGGAGGATTATGTTCTGCATTATAGGAAATATACAAAACATATATTATCAGATGATTTTACACATATTTAAACTTGTCTTCCAGTATTGTAGTTCCAGTACTGATTGCATATTTCTAATGAGAGTTAGTTTCAAATGATTTTATTGTATGCAGAGTGCTAATTAATTTGTTTTAAAGAAAGTTTCTCTTAATAAAGAAAAAACAATACATATAACTAAATTTTAAAAAATATTATATACAAGTAAACCCAGTATAACACGGACTCTGAAAACACAGATTCGTATAATCCAACAGAAGTTATTAAAGTTGTCATGGAAACAAAATAAATCATTTGATTTTTATTACAATCAATGGATATTATAAGTAACAGATAAATATCATTTAAAAAAATTTATCTACACGTTATACAGAATGTATATAGCACTGTATGAGTACTAGTCACATTATATGAATTCACATTGTAGGGGAGCACATTATATAGGAGTTTACTCTATACACTATGTTTGAATACAATTATGTTTATTCAGTAAACTGATTTCAAATTGGAAACAGATATGGATATTCAGGGAAAGCAACTCTTATATGTTGATGCAAATTACCACTGTTGTTGATCAATTTTGTCTTATGATTTTTTCAAGCTAAGATGTAGTTATCAAAACATAATCCCATTATAAATAGAGGAGCACTTGTATTTAATTATTGTTTTTATCAAGATAAATTTAAAAATTTTTTCTTTCCTTCTTATTGAAAAAATTTACAACTACTTTTCCAAAAGAATGAAGTCAACTGAATCCAATCTATTTGAATCTGTTGATCCCTTTGACTATGATTGTCATTTGAAAAAATTATATTGTTTATCAATATAACATAATATATGGTATTAAAAATGGAAAAAATTTTATTAATCGGATTATTAACATTTGATTACATTTAACTACCAAAAAGACAAGTTATCGGTAATTATAAAATTTTCAGTACAAGATAGATTTCTCAATTAAAGTGAAAATAGTGAACTGAATTCATTTACTTTAAACGAAATAGTTATATAATACAGAAAGTACCTGATTTACAACAGAGTTGCATTCAAAAATTTCAACCATAATTCAAATTTGTCATAACTTGGAACATGATTTCCCAAAAGTACAATTTATAAATGGATGTCAGGTTTCCAACTACTAAAACTCAGAATATTCAATTTAAAATGTAATGCAATTCAATAATATTGAATAAATGTTGCTTATTCTTTAAAATGAAGAAAATATACATTTCTTCTTGTCAATACTTTAAAAATACTAAAGAAAATAAAAATATTAGACAAAAGTAAAAGTAGAATACAAAAGTTACATTCATATGCCCAAGTCTGTAGCAAAAATAAGCAATTTATTTTTAACACTATTTCTCAATAACTGGCTGATTACTACATAATGACCACTCTAGGCCCAATTACAAATTTCCCATATATGTGATAAAGTCAGCAGGACTTTACAGAAGGATCAACAACTGGATCAGATCCATTCAGGAAATTTTGCAAGTCATGAGATATAGTTCAATCCTAAGCCCAGAGGCTCTGGAATCAGATTCATGAGTGAATTTCTTTTTATATAATATGTGATTTCATTGAAGAATTTCAGAAAGCATTATTAAATTAGAAGCATCTAAAGAAACAGTGAAGATTGGTTTAATCACCATTTTTTACTATTGATTTATTATTACTTACATGGACTTATTATTTATTACATTAAATTAGTGCAATATCTTAAGTGAATAATAAAACTTATATTAATTAATATTACTACTTATATAATCATTATACTGTACTATTTAAAAACCTGAATGGAATTCTTAAAATATTTCTAACAATCAGTACAATTGTACCAGTGCATTCCAGCTGAATACCAGTGAGGATATGCCTGTACTTGTTGCATCTGTTGTATACTTGTAAAAAAGGTAAAATTTCAGATAATTTTGTCAGTTTAGTTTTTGAGAAATGTGCTAGCAAAAAAAATTCAAAATAAATATATTTTGACATTTTCAAACAATCAATCTCAGAAATTATTGAAAAGAGATGTACTATGGTTCATTTTGTAGTCATAAAAATGGCTTTCATTTTATGTAAAATTCAATAGATTTTGAACAATTTTTTGACTATTTTCAAAAATTTTTAATTTTTTAAAAATACAGAAAATATTTGCTTTTCTACTCAATGAAAATTTCATATTAGAATCATACCTTTTAGTAATATTTTGCATAAAATGATATACATATGGTAGGATAAACATACTGAAATTGTTATTTAGAAATTTTTCTCATATGAATTCCTGCTATTACCATTCTTTAGTTTTGCAAGCATTGAGAAAAAAGACAACAGTACAGCATATAATTTTACAGAAAAAAATCAAATACAATAATAAAAGATGCTTTTTCCTGTTAGGGAGCTGTATATGAAGCAAGATTAT
This sequence comes from Olivierus martensii, assembly GCA_000484575.1. Classification (NCBI taxonomy): domain Eukaryota; kingdom Metazoa; phylum Arthropoda; class Arachnida; order Scorpiones; family Buthidae; genus Olivierus; species Olivierus martensii. The sequence goes on along the minus strand of AYEL01066810.1, from coordinate 37,165 downwards.
TGCTAAAGAACAAGAGTTTTTAACAAACGGTAATAAAAGATGCTTTTCAATATTTCAAAAAATTTTTTTTTCAGAATTGCATCACATGAAAGCCTATTTAAAAATATTAAAAAGCAATTCATAGTGCTTACATCTTAAAATATTTTCTGAGATTCACTTATTAATAAGATTCTAGATTGACTGCCCTAAATTTTCGTGTCAAATCTATATCCTGAGGCAAAAGTCACAATTTTTGAAATCAGTGTTTACAAATATCCTATGATGATGGCCAGAGTTAATTGAATAACTGTGCATGGTTATCTGCCCTAGAAAATTGGTCATCAAAATGCAAACACTTGTCAATGAGATTTTTCAAGGTATGAAACAATGGCATTGATACATAATCTCTCTCTACCATTACTTTCCAAGATAATGCAACAGTTTCTGATATATTTTAATCCTTTTAACTAAAAATACTATTTTCATTTAACAAACAAGTAAAAGATTGTTGAAACCGAATTTACCACCATGCACATAGGGCAGTAAACTACAGTATATCATGTCACATGCACAATGTGATAATCTAGGGCAGTCAATGTTGAATCTTGCCCAGTTTATTTAAAAAGCTATCTAGATATATTCAATTTTTATCTTTTTTTAATTATTTTTCATAGCTAATTCTACAAAAACTGAAGCCACAAAAAAAAACAAAATATGAATTTCTGTTTTGTATACTCAACAAATGCAACAAGTAACAAATATATTAAAAATTATTTAAATCTGAGACATTGAAGTTTGAACCATTGGTTGATTTTACATGAAACGACCCATTGCAGTATTCAATGTTAAAATATATCCTTAAAATAGATTATTTGTTTTTGCTTTATTATTATTTTACATAATACATAGTTGTAATAACAGGTAACTTTCAAAAAAAATTAAATGTTTACCTACTACATAACAAATGCATGTCAGAATATTTTTGTTTATAAAAGAAATTATGCCCTTTACCACTCATAAGGGCACAATGTCGTTCCAATGGAAAAACAGTAAATAAATGAGATTTTAAATGTCTATAATATAATAAAATAAATAGCATATATTTGATCATTAGACTTTTAGTTTATTGTTAATCCTTTGTCATGTAACAAATAAAGTTATCTTAAAAAATGTTTACAAAAATTACCTAAACACTAAACTTGCAATCATGCTAGAATAAAATTGAAACTTAACCTATACGAGCCCTATAGTCCTGGTAGTTCATACTTAATTAACTAATTAAATCTCATTACTACTATAAAATGATTAATAAACGAAATAAGGTAACTGAAAATACCCTACTTGACTTGACGATAAATATAAATATAATACTTCTAATATTTATTTATATTATAAATAAATATTAATAGATATACAATATCCAACATTTAACATCATCACATTTATAAATTCTGTATTGTATCATACTATAATAAAGCATGGTTACCAAAATCATTAATTAAAAATATTCAAAATACAATACAATACTGTACTGTATTTGAAAATTTATACGTCATAAATCACGTGTCAAAAATAATCATCGTTATTTAAAAAAAATTGCAAAATTAGGTAAGCTAAAATTATTATTATACATCATAGCATATACAGAATGGAACAAAAATAATTGAATATGTTCAGTATGAGAATCCATTGAAAGCATCTTATCCCGGGGAAGAGAAGCGAAGCCTAACAATTAAGCCTAACTGTTATCACCATAAATTATGCCAACTATTTATGTTAAGGTAAGATTAAATAATATAAACACATCCATTTCGCCTTTTTTATACGTCTATTCGTATAATTTCAATGAAAAACTTACCGGGAAAAGCTGCTGGAAAAACAAAGGTTGGCGTACATACTACTTGCTCAGGTGTAGAAGCCATTTTTCATCTTGGTACTTTCGTGCAGAGTTGCCAAGACACCGCCAGGATTCCCAGTTATTTCCTACGACTTTTGCGGTTAAAAAAAAAAAAAAAATTGTTATTTTTAAAAAATGTATTAAATCTGGTTATTTTAAAAACAATTAAAAATAAAATTATAAAATAAATATTGTAATAATTTTGATAATTTTAAATTAAAAATAATAATGCTGTTAATTAGTAAGTCATTAATTTTTATCATCACTTTTTATTCGTCGAGAAACTGTAGATCATCATTTTCATTTTCTGAAATTAATATGATCATATATATTTTTGCTAAACAACTCATACATTTTTATAATTGGTTCCAAACGTATACAATTTTGTTTGTTAACAATCATATACTGTACTGTAATATTGAAGGAATAAAATCGATTGGTTTACAACAGCGCTTCTCAAACTTTTTTCATTCACGACCCCATTTTTCATTACGAGATTTTTCGCGACCCCAGGTATTAAATATGAAATAAAACATACAAGTACATAAATCATTTACGCACCTATTAAGATGAACACAATCAGCCAACTACACTGAAAATTCATATGTTGTCATACGTTAAATATTGAGAGTTTGTGAAATTACATATAAACTGAAATTCAAGTGTTTGAATTTAATTTTTGCAATTCTCTTCGCGACCCATAGTTTGAGAAACGCTGGTTTACAAGAATGGACAACTTATTTCTAAGTTTTAATTTAATTACTTTATAATGAGAGAATGCACGTTCCACTACTACATTAGAAATAAATAAGGATAAAAAACCTATAGCTAAATTACAAATCTCTTGAAAGTACTTTTCGGTGCATTTACCGACAACATAGAGCTCCATAGGCAGCTCAGTATCACGTGACTTTCTTTCCGCCATTTTTGTGCAAAGAAACCGGTTCGGTTGTATATCAGTGCATTCTAAATAGTCAATTGAGTGTAAATATCGTAACTTTTTATCGATATGACGAGGCTGTTGTGCAGTGGAATGTAAAGATAAATCGAAAGAACGAAAGAGATATTAATTTCGAAAATTAATATACTAAATAAAATAAATGAAAAATATAATTGAATATGGATAAACAGGTACAATCCCTGATCAAAGTGATATTTTCAATAAATATTTCCGTCGATAGTTTTTAAATTAAACTTCTTATAGATTTTAAATTTAATTATGTAATTTAGGCATGTATAATTTACTCTCGATTAAAAAAATTATTGATTATGTATATCCTTTTTTGAGATAGAGATTTAAAGTTAGCTTTTTGTTTGTTTACATAAAAGGGTAATAAAACTCAAATTAATTACAGCACAAAAGTAGGAAATTAACACGAATTTACTAAGATAACGTTTTCAGCTATTCTATAGCCATCATCAGTGCTGTAATTAATTTGATTCTTACACTTGATGATGGCTATAGAATAAGCTGAAAACATTATCTTATTAAATTCATGTTAATTTCCTACTTTTGTGCTGTAATTAATTTGATTATTATTAATAGTAGGATGAATTCTTATACGAGTAATAAAACTTTGAACTTAATTTATCAACATACCCACTCTATCACCCTACCCGGAAATGACATTTTACACCTCATTATCTAGAATACACAGTCTACTGTCAGAAAAACAATAACATTGTAGAAATTGAACTACAATGTACATAACATTGTAGTTAAAACAACAAAATAACATTGTAGAATCCACTGTATCATATTTCACAATCATCAATATGATGATTTTGAAATATGATACAGTGGATTCCACTTAATTGGGACACATTCACAAAATTAGAAAAGAGAAGCCAGATCAACACGGGACATTCCTAATTACACAATTGAATACGCCCCCTAAAAGCACAGCAGGAAATCCATTATCCGCATTGCGGATGCATAAACATATATCGAGACTTCGGAGAGGACGAAAGTAAGAGTACGAGTGAAAAGGAGAAAAGTACACACCCAGTCCGCCCCGAGACTCTGAACAGAAGGTGGGAAAAATGTAGAAGAGAAGGATGATTTCCAGTAAATAAACATAAATAGGAAGTAAACTATGATAATTTAAAACAAAATTTATAATGAGATCGGGATTTAGTTTTCTAAAGACGCGATTAAAGATTTAAAGTGAGAGAAAGTAGTAATGATGGCACTTCCAGTCCCAGAAATGCAGAAACATGGACTTCACAAGCAATTTAGTTTAGTAATTAGATAACTAGTAATAAGAGTTGAAGCAGTTTCTTAGAAGATATTCTTATCTGTCAAATTTCAGATTTTTTTATTTATTTAACACATCCTTGTATACAATGCTTTTGCTTGTTATCTTTCTCCAGATCAAACTTTGAAATTTTCTTTACATGAAACTGAATTGGTAAATTGATTAGTTGCCAGTCATTTTAAGATAATAATTATTACTTACATAAAAATAATATTTAATTTATTTCAGAAATTATTATTATTTAAATGCAATGTTTATGAAGCCTCAGTATGCTGAATGCAAACTGAATGCTCAGGCCAGAGAATGGCCAATATTTTTTGATTGAAAAAGCCAGAAATTGAAGTCAAATAACTAAAACTAGTAAACAGGACAAAGTGGCGTCATCTGTTGACAAAAAAACATGGCAGTTCCAGAATGATAAAATTATTTAATTTTACAATAATATGACTAATTTTACTATAATTTATTTATTTTCGTGTTATTTTAAAAATTATTTTACGATTAGTTGCAGATAATTTTCCTTTCAGAAAAAACAGATAAAAAGTTGATTGTTAATTATTATGAATGGCGATATAGTTTACATATGCAGTATAATTTATTTTATTCATATATATGGCATATAATTATACCATAATATATAATTTTTTAATTTGAAAACTTACCTTATTACATTTTATACAATAAGAATTTTTTTTTATTGTGGCAAAGTATATATTTAGTACATGGGAAAAATCCAAGATTGTATTACTCCATCTTTAACACAATATTCTTGTTATAATATTTTCTCGTTCTGATGATATAAAAGTTATCTATTTCTCAATATTTTTAGTTAATATTATATAGCTATTAAATATGTAGGTTAGTAATTAATTTCTCAAAAATAACTGCTAATCGATAATCGTGAATAATTATTAAGAATGTGTGCAAGAATCAATAATATGGAGAAATTCCTTCACAAGCTTATTCTTTATTATTATATATGATTCTTATAATGTTTATTAGTTAAAACTATATTTGTTGATGTGGAAGATGCATCCTAATTTTGAAATGATAAATTTAAGAAAAAAAACTTTTAAAAGATTTAATGTTAATACAATGGAAATTTAAATTCAATAAAAATAAAATCCAAAAACCAAGAAAGATATAGGATTATTATTCTCTATTATTTTAGAATTATTCAACTTCAAATTTATTAGTGAAATCATCATCATCCTTTTCACTATATATCAGTGTATTCATATAATAAATGATCTTAATTGCTATTCGTTGCACTATTTCATATATTTTAAAAGATCTGATCATAATTTCAGTCTTAGACATGTGCTATATGGTTTCTAAGATGCAGAGTGATTTTTTAAGGAAAAAGTGTCTTATAAACTGAAAAATATAATAATTTTTATAAATAAAATTTCAAGAATGAAAAAATTCAATTTCTGATCATGTTGGAATGACAAACAGAATGTATATAAAGGAATTCACAAATTGGGAACTATTACATGCGTATGGAAATTATATATCAGCATTGAAGATTTGTTATACAATATAAAAAAATGCTATAGTTACAGAAACTTTTATTCCATAACTACAAATGTAATTGATATCTATTTGATATCAAGAGATATTAAAAAATTATGAATGCAATATATACACATTGACAGTCAATAAATTTCATGTTGTATACTGTTACATTTGCTCTTTATAACTAAATTATTAAATTTAAATCATTGATTCTCTATTTTAGATGCAAACTTTTCACTAAAAAACAGAAAAAAGTTAATTTATGAATTTTCAATGTATGTATAAACTTTGAGACATTCCATATATACAACTGATATTTTTTGTTCAATTGTAAATGCTAAATCTAACCAATATAATCCTTTAAATAAATAAATTATTTTGTGTCTATTAGTTGTAGTAAAAATAATCCTCATAATAAAATTCATAATTACTTTTGGATCCAGAAAATTATATTTTTGCAAATGATTTATTAGAATCAAAATTTTAAGAAATTATGAATAATATCTAAAAAAAATTTTATAATTTTTCAATAATAAAACCAGAATGATTAAAACATTTACTGTCACATTATTGTTGTTTGATTTCTGAATTTTTGCCTAAACAAATTAAAAGCATAAAACTATCAAACTATTGCATTATAGTAATTAGTATTGTATTTTATATTAATTTTTTTGAAATGCTTTTAATACAAATGTTTAAATAAAATATTTGTTAAGTAAAATGGCAGAGTTTTTGGATACCAAAAACCAATAGGAATTGAGTTTTCATTTTATGAATTTTCATGTCCCTACCTTCATAAATCAAGAAAAACTTGCACTTTCAAAAAGATACATTATAATTATCATCAGATATATTTGGAATAATAGATATATAAAAAAATCAATCTTAGATAACCAGTAGAAAAAGAGGTTTATTATTAGTTGCCTTTAAACAATAAATGGATTTGATAAGAATTGAAATTGTCTGTTGCAATTAAACATGTTGTATTACAAACTGTAGCAGCTAGTTTGTTTGTGAACAGTAATATCTGATCTTAGCCAGTGAACCAAATAGTTATGATTGCCCTATGGGTGATGATATTCAGTCTTTCAGTGAGCCTGAAAGACCGAATATCAAAAGAAAGTAAACAATTTGTTTCCACTTAAAAGTTTTATTCATAAACTAAAAATGTATTTGGTTACAATAGAGCTATCATCAGTCTAATACAAAATCAATTATTACTGATTAATAATTGGTTTTGCATCAAACTAATGATCACTGGACTATTGTGACCACTCATTTTTTTCATTTGTGAAAATGAAACCGTTCCTCTTTCAAAAAGCTGTTTATTATATATGTTACCGGCAATCTATGAAAAACAGGCATTGTATAGAAAGAATGCCTGGCATTTTTGGGCAAAGTATAAAATGATTAATATTACATATATTTTCCCTAGGCATTGTATGTAATAACTAGGCATTACATATAATGACAAATGTTATTTAGGCAAATGCCTGTTGGTAGATGTTATGAGCGTGACATAAGTTTTTACCGACTTGGAACTTCTGAAGGAATTTTAAAACAACTGTATGTGAGATCAGAAATCAATTTATGCCCAAAGAATTTACTTAAAATTAAAGACATTTCTGACCTGAAATACCTCTCCGGTCAGCTGCTATTGCTCAGTCCCCAGGAAGCGGCCAAGGATTTGTCAAGTATATTAGACCAAGTGTCAAAACATGAAGTGCTTTTGTGTGAAAAAAAGCAATGAATGCAATTCAAAATTCAAGCCTTCCCTGCTGAAACAAGTTAATTTTTTTCTCTTATTTTTTCAATAAGAAATTTCTGTATTTTATTTGATATTTTCTTTTTTCATTTATGTATTTTTAATTAAGGCTTTTTCATGACTCTCTTTTCAAGTTTTACTTTTTAGTGAGAAAGACAACTGAGTGCAATTTAAAATAAAATTCTTTCCTTCCTTGTTGCAACAAAGAGATTCATATTTTATTTTCTCTTGTTTTCCTCAATAAGAAAGTCCTATACTTTATTTTTTATTTCTTTTTTTTCATGTACATCTTTTCAATAAAAGCCTTTTTCATGACTCTCTCTCTTAATACTTTGCCTAAATAGCATTTGTCATTCTATATAATGCCTAGGGAAAGTATATGTAATATTAATCATTTTGTACTTTGCCCAAAAATGCCAGGCATTCTATACAATGCCTGCTTTTCATACACTGCCAGTATATATAAGAAGTGAACCTGTTAACTATCTATTATCTTTTTAAAGTAAAAATTTAGAAACAAGTTTCTGTTCTGATGGGCAAGTTTGTCAAGATAGTGAAGCATTTTCTTGAAGATCCCTGATTTAATCCTGGATCAAAATGAATTTTTTATTTCAAAAAATTATCTTAAACCAGATTTAATTATTAAAATCAAGTTTTAATTCTAAATAATTCCACAAAAGGAAATTCAGATCACTCTCTATTGTGATAATGTTCCATCAATTTTTATTAAAACAGGATTAATTAAATTATGCCACAAAATGATCTTAAGATATATATATCATATATTCATATATATATATATATATATGAGGTTCCTGACTTATTATAAGTGATTATTTATGATGAAAATCCATATTTATGATGGATTGATTTTGCAATAATGGTAGCCAATTGATCAGATAACTGAGCTGTCATTAGGATGGAAGTGTATCATGAAATATTTTTATTTAATTTCAGATCTCATACCCCAGATTTTTTAGGTATTCAGACTTGATTCATTCAACTCCATCCTAAATGCATGGAAACATGGAATTCGGATTCCATATTTCTGAAAAAATTTTTTGATGGATCTGGTCAAGGCATCAATTCACCTACTGTAATGTCCTACTGACTCTACTACAGATATGAGTAGTTAATAATTGAATCTAGAATGAATACAATTTTATAATAGTCAGCCAATGATTAGAAGATGACATTTAAAAATAATTACTTATATTTGCTAGAAATTTGGTTAGGTTAGTTTGAATTAAGCTTCCAAAGGATATATTTAACAATGGACACTTTTAAGGCCGGTTCCCACTAGCCGCTGCGGTAGAAAAGGCAGATAGAAACCGTCGCCAGCTGCCGCGAGCGAAATCCGCCCTGAGATTCCCACTTTGACGAAAGCGTTTTCCCATAATTCTTTGCGATTTCAGTTTCTCCCAAAAGTCTTTGCGAATAAACAAAACATGGACGCTGACATGTGTAAAGGAATTGCTGTTTATCTAATGATGACAGCTAAAATTTATGAATTTGAAAACGATGAAAATTCAACAAAAAGATCTGTTTGGGTCAAAGATATATATAAAAAAAGAAAACAGCAATGCTACTTTTCCAACTTGATTCAGGAAATGAGATTGAAAGATAGAGAAAATTATTATAGGTAAAAATCATGATGTACTATATATTATGATAATTATTTGCTTATTAATAAGCTATAAAGTTGTATTAGTATTTATTTAATATACGTCATAAAATAGGTTAAAGTTTATTGGTCAGATTATAGACGACGGTTCTTTTCGTTGCGGAAGAGTTGAAAAGAATTCATTCCAGTGCAGTGTGGTTTTGCCAAGCGATTATGACGTCAAAACCGCACTGCTTTCGTCATCAGCGGATTTTCCGTTGTGGTTCCGCACTAGTGGGAACCGGCGTTTAGTATCCACAGATTGTCCAACATCTATGGTAGGATCAACTGGAAACTGGTTAAAGGATTCAATGAGCCTGAACTCTTCTTAAAAACATGAAACCTGGAATTGAACTTGGATACTTTAAGAAGATAAACAACTGCTTTATCATGCAAGCCAACATTAGATCTTGGACACAGAAAAATAACTTAAGCATTCCATCTTTGCTTTGTATCATGCTTTCTTTAGTTTTACCTATATAAAGTTTTGGTAAGCATGAAATACCAATTTCCTTGTTTTAAAGAATAAACAATGTCTATTTAATATTAATGTATGCTGCTACTTTTTAAAAGAATAATGAATATTTTGAGTTCTAGTGATTGAGAAACAATCTCCATTTATAGCATTGTGTCTATGGAAAATCTGTTTGTTCATTATTCTAACTTATGACGAATTTGAATTATGACAAAATTTTTGAGTGCAACTACATCATGAGTTGGGGACTGTGTGTGTACACATGCATGGACATGTGGAGAAGACCATTTCAGAGCCCATCACATACTTGCAAACACTCATAATGGTTATGACAAAGGAATCAGCAAGATAGTTCCAAAATAACTCTCAAAAAAAATTCTGAATCCTTTAAGTCTCATTCTTCTAATCAATAATAATAATAAAAGCAAGCTCATTCAAGAATATTTACACCGGAAATATGCTTATCAAATCTTTCCATGTAATTGCATATTTGTTTTTGAATTCGTTCAATTTAGCAGGATTTGTTAAAATTATGATTTTTTGAATCAACTATTGATTTGGTAAATATATTATTTTACTTCACAATTATTTTATATGAACCAAAAATGCCAAATAGTTTGAACATAAAGAAAACTAAGTAGAAAATTATTGCACTATAAATTGCTTAACACATACAATATTTAATACAATTATTTTCTTTCACATTTCTATTTTTAGTAAAATCTCAACAGTTTGAGATATATAGGACTAAAATCACCTCAAATTATCAGAATGAATGCAGTTTGAACTGAATGCAATATATTCCCAAATAAAGACAATCTGAAATGTTTGATTTTATTAAAAAGTGTAATATTGTGTACACACTATTTTACACTATACTTACATTATAAAGAAATCAAAAACATTTCATTTTATTAACATGCAAAAAACATCTTTAATCTTATGACTAGAGGTGAATGGCATATGATACATGGGAATTATAACTGTACATAATATATTAATGTATGTATTCTTGACAGCATTAATTATTTTTACTTTTCTTCAACAGACACTATTAATAAAATATATTAAAAACATTCTTTTAGAAAAATTTTAATACTTTCCAAACTTTATATACTGCATAACATCATTATTATTTTGTTATAATATGAAATAAATATTTTACATAAATCTTAGAAAACCAATGCATTATTTCAATAAAAAATACAAGTTGTGCATAAAACTAATCAAATATAAAAACTTATAATTGTTATAATTTGTAAAGACTGCACTAAATATGAGAAAACAATTTTCTACAAAACAAACAGCAAAATAAAAATCCATACTATGACTGTATTAATAGCTCTACATTGAATCCATTATTATTAGTGACCTGTGGTCAATTGAATGTCAAACAATAATAAAAATAACATACCAACAGTAATATTACATCAAAATTCCAGAATATGACCATGTTGCCAAGCAATGATATAGCTATCATTACTTGCCGATATGTTAATGAATATATAAAATATCTTTAACCCTTTGTGCTCCTGAGTCAAGATGTACTTGACAGGCCGATGACCTGCTACAACTCCTCTGTCAATAATGTCTTGACAGGGCCTGAGTCTCTTATCTTTACTTATATTAAAGAAATAATTTTCAAAATATCAATTTTTGTCATATTTTTCATTGTTTTATCATAATAACCAAAATTTTGCTAAAATTTGGATTTTTAATTAATTTTTTAATCATTTTATAATCAAATTTACCAATATAATACCATCTTTGGACTGCCAAAAATTCAAGAACAGATTCTCCGAATTTGTCCGACTTGCTCTATCATGTTCCACAATTCCTTCTTAGTTTATCTTTACTTTTTTAAACAGATATCTTGATCCAATTAATTATAATTTTGGAAAGTTTGGCTTCTTGTACATAATATGATTTTGGTGCTTTTTCACACACAAAATTCGATAAAATTTATAAACTTTTAAATAAAATTAATTTAACTTATCACAGAAACAAAGCGACTTATACCACGCTTGACAATCGACGCAGAAGCCGGCGTACTAGATTGTGGCGGGAAATATCTAATGTTTTTTCAAATCAGCTGATTGTTTGTTTATATTAGTTATATTTTAAAAATTGCATAAAAATTTAAACAATAAAGTAATTTTTGTGTAATCCCTAATCGAAACAAGTAATTTGTAGACCAGGAGTGCATAATTATCATCAAACAATTATATTTTAAAAATTGCATAAAAATTTAAACAATAAAGTAATTTTTGTGTAATCCCTAATCAAAACAAGTAATTTGTAGACCAGGAGTGCATAATTATCATCAAACAACATCCATCCAAGGTCAACTACATGACCTTAAGCTCTGGGCAAGTTACATTATTTTAAGTAGGGAGAGAGCCGTGAAAACCCCTCCCCTTTGTTTGAAAATGCTATTATTATTATATTTTAACTATTTTTTAAAAAATTAATGATTAATAATGACTAAATACAGAAAAATAATTCACAATCCGCCATTTTTAAAAGGTACTGAGACAAATTTGAGTAAAAAACATACATCTCCGCCATTTTTAAAAGGCTCTGAGACTAATCTTGAGTAAAAAACGTAGACCATCCGCCATTTTTAAAAGGCTCTGAGACTAATCTTGAGTAAAAATGTATAAAAATTTTTTAAAAGGCTCTGAGACTAATCTTGAGTAAAAAACGTATAAAAGCAATAATTTATCAAAAATCAGTGCTAAATCTGGCATACAGATGGCAGGATGGTATATCAGATAAAACTGGCATACAGATGGCAGGATGATAGCGATGTATACAAATTTTAGCAATGTTTATCTACAGATGGCAGGATGATAGCTACGTATACAAATTACAGCAATATTTTATTAAAATAAAAAATTTTTCAACAAAGTCGACATTCTCATACGTACTAATACTTCTTATAAAATAAAAAATATTTATCACACATTATTTTAAGAAAATACGAATAAAATTGGCTAATAAACAATAATTTTAAACAGCTGTGTAGTAGAATACAGTATTTCATCAGCGAGAGGGATAATACGATTATTTACACAAGGCATCGGATTACAGTCTGGGGATCATATCACAATCATAAATTGTCTTTGTGAGTTGGAAAAATTTTTTAAAATTATGAAGTATTTGGTATTATTAGATGCAGAAATCAAGAATGTAAATATATAAAAATTTTTTTATCCGATGCCCGAAATCATGAATAATTTGAAAAATTATATGTTTACATATGCAAATTAGGCCTAATTGCTTTCGTATTTTTTTTTCTGTTATTCTTTTGATTCTCATCCAAAACTAAAAAAGGGTATCAGAGTACGGTATATTGCCGACAAAATCCATTTTTTTTCGTGTCAAAATATTAAAATGCAAAAAAGTTATGGCAAAAAAACAAAAAATCAATTTTTTTAAATGGATGCGCTAGAACGGTAGACCGTTAAAAAAAATAATTTTTAGGAGCGCAAAGGGTTAATAAAGAAAGATATATAAAAATTCTGCACAGAAATGAAATGAGTTGTTTTCAAATTACTGAAACTATATTGTTCTTTTATTGTAATCTAATAAATATATTTATTAGATTACAACAAAAGAATTCTTGATTATTTCTCACCAATGATATTCAAGTACTGTTAGATTCAATAGTTTAAACATTATCAGTGTAAGCTTTGCTACTATTATTGTATGTGAAACAAGAATGATTCATTAGTATATCCAATATTGGTAAAATAAACATTGGGATCTAGTATTACTGGCAAAAATCAATACCAAAACATTATAAACTATCATTTTATTTTCAATTCTTCTAAGAATAAATTTTATATATAACTTTAAGATTTGTGTTTGTGTGTGTTTGTGTGTGTTTGTGTTTGGTTTGTGTGTGTGGGTGTGTGTGTGTGTGTGTGTGTGTGTGTGTGTGTTTGTGTTTGTGTGTTTGTGTGTGTGTTTGTTTGTTTGTGTGTGTGAAAAATCAAGAGAATGACAATTAATATTAATCAAAACTTATTGGCAAATATGATCTAATATAGGTATCCTTCAGTTTACAAAGATAATTGAGACCTTAAAACCATTCTTTAATTGAAAATTCATAAATTAGTAACTCATTTTCCATTAATTCCAATATAAAAATTTTTAATTCTTGGATACCAGAAAGTCATTGCTATTTTATTATTGATGTTAAAGCATTTTTAAAGCATTAATATAAATATAATTATAGATATTGTAATACATTTATGATAGTTATTACCTATTTAGCCTATTTCTTGCCATTCAGTTTTGAATTTCAGAGCCATTAAGTGCCAAGTGATTTTTAAATTTAATGCAATAAACCTAGCAATCATTGTTTTATTTAAAAAATTTTCAAATTTTCATCAAATATTTTCATAAATTATTTTGAAAAATCTTAATTCTGCTAACTTATTGGCAAAAATTTATCCAATTTTCTGGAATTTAGTATTGATATTTTTAATTGCATTTATTAAAATTATTCATTAATTATAAATTTTATCATGGTAATTATTTTAATAAAATTAATACACACAAAACAATTTACTTATTTAAATCATTACATGGTTAGATTTTAGCACATTCCAATAGAACAAAATGCTGTCATGGTTCAAATTTATATATGGATAAAATAATATTGAATACATTAGAGATTCACGGATCTGTAATAATGGGCAATCACTGTTTTATAAAGTTAATGTTACACAGTAGCAAAACTTTTGGAAAAATGCATTAAATACATTATGGATACCATTTTTTTTTATTTTCTGAGATCTTGTATCATCTCATTTGATATATACACTATTCTTTGCAGCAACTTTACTACTTATACATGAGATCCGTTTAAATTATTTTTAATTTATTTTTAACATCAAAAAATCCTTCTTTATATATACAAATACACATTAAAACATGGTAATTTAACAGAAATATGCATTTCGGCTATCTTAGCTTCTTCAGTTTCATTGTTTGTTACCATGCACTTTTACTAGACACATTAAAATTTTTTTACATAAAATTAGCACATCAATATTCTATAGCGATCTTTCCTAATGGTGATTTTCTCATTATGGATATATGCCAAGCATCAGATTCACCAAACCCTCTAATTAAAACAGAAGTCAACTTTGTCTTAAAATTAATAGTGCATAGACTAAATTTGATATATCTGATACAATCAGTGATGAAAATAAGCAAGAAAGAAATCTTTATTTTAAACAAATTATTGTGAATAATTGATTAACCATGAGATAATTTCTTTGCAAAAATGAAAATTTTTCTTTGTAAAGCAAAAACAGCATAGATTTATGTTATTCATTAAACTGAATATTCATTGACAGAAAGTTCATAACCTGAGGGATACTTATACCACGATTTTTGATAAATAGATGAGATTGTAACATATTTTGTGTATTAAAAAGATTAATTACAAAACTAAAATTTCTAAAAAAAAGTTTCTGCTAACAACCATAATTAAATAAATTATATAATACATATAAATTGCATTCTGTGCTTTTATAATTAAATAACAATCTAAAAAAAAATTAATACATGTCTCATGTAAGGATATTGATCAGAATGGAAAAATGTACTAGACAAATCCAATAAAGATATTAATTATCACTTTACTAACTTGTAAGATAAAATAACATATTGTAAATTTTATGCATAACTAATTCAAAGTTCATTAAAAGACTAAAATTTAGAATATTTAAAATAGACTATTCATATTTGAGTAATTGGAATAATCTATATGAAAATATCTTTGGGCTTTGAAACTGAAAAAATTTCCTATTTAAAGCCATAAGAATAAATACCTTCTATTGTCTTTGTAGCTGTAAGAGCATATGTATCTTCCAATTCATTACTAGGTCCCATCTCATCCCAACATGCTCCAAAGTTAGGTTTCAAAATCCGCTGCACATGATCAGCTATAGAAACTTCTAAATCTTCTAACTGATTTAAAAGTTGGATTTTCATTAGATTTGCAATCTTTTTTAAACAATTAAATGCATTAAAAGATTACTCAATTCTTACTACTCACAACATATTCATCTTCATATCCTTTGTCATCATCAGGTTCTCCAGTATTTGGATCACAATCTTTAACTGTATATTTAAGAATATTACTGAATGAACCTGTAACTATAAATGTACAAGCATCTTTATTATTTGTTTCTCAAGTATTTAATGGCTATAATTGAATATCAATGCAATTACCAGAAACTGGATCATTTGGTAACCTAACACAGGTATAAGTTGTACCAGGCACATTATAGGCAAGTTTTTTACATGGAACACAACATAAGACTTCAAAACCCTCTGATGGCTGCACCTGTACTTTTACATTTTCTAATATCTGATCATTTAACGTATTGGTACAATCAAACTATAATGAAAATATTTTGTTATTCTCAATTATGCACTTATAATCCTATATTCATTTAATAAATTATTTTACTTACTTGAAAAACAATATGATCATTGAAAGTATGCTTTATACATTTAACTACATATTCAGTCTCAGATTCTGTTAGTTCTGTTGGCTGAGATGATTTGAATAATGGACCCAAATTTAGAAAAGATAATTCTGGCACAAGCAGCATTTGTTCTAGTATTGATAAAAAGATTTAAATTGTTGAAATGATTTAATTTTGGAATCTTTAATTTAAATTTATTTTATTCATTTATATGTTGTACCTGCAAACAATTCTTGTCGAGATGCTAACACTTTCTCTGTAGGACGTCCAACAGGAATTACCTCTGAAACATTTAAGTGTATATATTAATGTTTTATTAATATAATAAAAAACATTTGTGTGTTTTAATAATTGTGTTTTAAGTTTATAGAAAAATCTACCACAAAAGGAAATTATTATTTTTCTATATATTATACAGATAAATGTAATTTTTAATTGTTACTATATAAAACTATACAATTTTATTTTTCAATTCTTGGAATTTGATATAATAAAAATTATCATCATATGCATTTTTCAGAGAAATAATTAAGTATATTTAATGAAATAAAAAAAATATTTAAAAATAAAGTAAATACATCTAATTTTAAATTTTATGCACTCTCCATTTGCAATTAAAAACAAAGCACAAATTGCAATTTAGTTCATAAAATAAGGATGAATATTTTTTTAAAAAACATTTTCAATCTTCCAAAGAAAGTCTCTTCAGTTTTCTATTCTCAGAATACAAAAATTTAAATGTAGTCGATCATATATTCGATTACAATGTAAAACAAAAACAAGTCTATAAATTTTAGTTAAATGATAGAGTAATTACTACTACTACTACTACCACCACTACTACTACTACCACCACCACTACCACCACTACTACTACCACTGCTGCTACTACTACTACCACTGCTGCTACTACTACTACCACTGCTACTACTGCTGCTACTGCTGCTGCTACTACACATTCAATAAGTAAAGATCTTTTATATTAAAAATATTTTTACAAAAATCATATACTATCCATAAGAATCAACATATTAATAATTACTTATTATAATTTCTCCTATATTGCCATGCCTTAGAAATGATCTGTTGATTGTTAATAACTATAGCAAATTTCTTTCTTTGTACTATCACTAATAATTCTTCTAGGAATAAATCTTTGTTACTTAAACAAGTAATATAACACTTAATGTGAAGAATATATAGGCTTAACATCTAGGAACTTATTCTTAAAGATTAAAAACATCAACATCATATAATGAATGGTAATATCTCTACTGCTATAGATAAGAAGTTCTACGAGTACAACGTACAAATTATGTAAAACAGAGAGAGTTGTAAACACTCAAACTAAAAAATTTATTATTAACTCAACAGATGCACTGATTGGCACCATAGCACTGATTTAAAAACTAATCATTAAAATTACGGTTTAATTTAGAATTATTATGCTAGGGGGTTATTTTTGGCTTGAAATATTTGGCTTAATGTTATTTCCCTAGTTAGTTTCAATTAGAGTATATCAAAGTAGAACATTCTGAAAAATTCATGCACTTATCTAACTACTGTAAAATCGCTAAGAAACAGGTTGAAGCATATAAGAGATGAATTATATAATATATTGAGACCAAAAAATGATTCTTTTTTCCATATTTGAATATAAAATTGACACTACCTATACTTCTAATTGAGGTCATGAAATTATATATAAATGCATATCCAAATTTTATGGCAATCTTCCAAATACCTGAATTCACAAATATTAATTCTTGAATGTTAAAGAACTGCTGTATTATACCAGCTCAATTAGAGAAAACAGACATACTACTTGATTTGTTGGGCAGATTTTGCAATTGCTTTATATTTAAGATTATTACTGAATGAACCTGTAACTATAAATGTACAAACATTTTTACCATTTGTTTCTCAAGTATTTAATGGCTTTAATTGAATATCAATGCAATTACCAGAAACTGGATCATTTGGTAACCTAACACAGGTATATGTTTTACTTTTTTTAAATTGTATTATCTATAAAAACTTTTATATATCTCTGAGAGGTAAGATACTTCTTTCAAGCATATAACTGGGAAAATGTAAATGGAGTATGCATAAAATGACAACTGGATATATTTGCAGTTTAGAAATTATATATTTTTCTAATGGAATTTTTGGAAAATAGGCTAAAACAGAAATTCTGCAAGTGATTTAATAAAGAAATATTTGCAATATCTTTGTTTGAACAATTAAATAAACAGTGCATATATTAATTATTATAAATAGAAAATATTAATTTTTGGTCTCTGCATAACTGATTGGATCAATTTAATAATGAGTAAATTTGATAATTCACTATAAGTAAAAAGTAAAATGATTATTACAGTAATCTCTTGTATTATATTTTTACAATAATGAAGTATTCAGGACTTGCTTGGTTAATAAATATTCACAAGACAGTACTATCTGTAAAAATAAATCTTAATTTAAAACATTTTCAGCCCAACTTAACACCATTTTTAGTACACAAGATATGGAAACTACATAAAATATTATTCAGTTTTTTTTTATTTTTGAAATGTAATGTTCTATCTAATGTTCAATATGTTAAATTTCTAGTAGCTTTTATATAATTCCTATATCTTTGTACTGAAGCTGGTTCAGAGTTGGATTGAAAAAAATTTTTAATTAAAATTTCATTCTACAAATAGTGCTATCTTGGGAATATTTATTAATTGTGAAATCAGATTGAATTTTCTATGAATATGTTTGACCCCATTAACATGCGATAGTCGGGGTCCATGATTACTAAACCTCAGGTTAAGTGAACCACAAGTTACAGTATTAATATAAATTGAGTGATAAGTTCCAACATTGATATGAATTTTCTGTGTGATTTGACCAATACAAAATTGTTGAGCATGCAATTAATCTCACTGATCATAGGATTTAATGACAAAGATGTCTAGGAGTGATATCACAAGCGATTGCTTATTAAGGTAGCCATGGTAAAACAGTGTGTTAACAGGGTCCGACTGTACTTGCCTGGTTTCTTCTCTTCAGATATTAATGGCTGTGTGGCCAAAGGAACAGTCTTCATATCAAAAGGTACTTCTGATGGTTCTAATGTATATTGATGCAATGATTTTTCAAGTGCAGTTATTGAAACTTGTAATCCTATTAACAGACCAATAATTAATAATAGAAAACATAAATAATTACAATATTAAATTACATACCACTCATAATATATTGTAAATTTAATGACCTCTGCTTCTGATTAAGGACACTAAGATAATATGTAGAACGATCCCTAACTTCATCATCCATATCAAGTAAACAACGTTGCAAGAGAACAACAACATTCGGAAGTAAATCTTCACAATGTGCACCAAATTTTGATAGTGAACTTACAGCAGCTAGAAATACACAAAAGATTCTATTTTTGTATGAAAATTCATAAAATAAATTCCAAAATATTGCATTTACCTGCTCTAACCGGTGCATTTTCTAATATAAGTCGATTATAAATAAATCTAATATATTTGGAAGGCTGCAAAGTAAATGGTCCTTCTTTTCCAAGAAGATGCAGGATACAAACAGCTAAACTAGTATGTTCACAATCCTCAATGAATTCGCATAAATGTGATAAACCTCAAAAAATATTTGAATAAAAATATTTAATATCATTGAAGACTTTTAAACATACATAAATTAAAAAAATTCATCTTTTCTTAAAAATTTTCATTTAAAAATGGTACTAAAAAACTAATACCAACCAGCTTCTTTAGAATCTTGATTGTCCTCTATAATATTTATAATAGTGTCAACAATTGCTTTCTTATATTCAAATCCACCTTCTTCCCTTAGCATTGATGACAAAAAATTCATCATAACATTATGTTTTCGTGGAAACTTCTGACATAGTGATCTAAAGATTAATCATTTATAAATGCATTTGCATATATAAAATTAACTAAATCTCTATATTTTAAAATTTAATTTTTTTTTAAACAAATTACCTAATGGCTTGAACCACAACAATTTTGAATTCATCAGAAATTTCAGACATAAATGATGCAATCTGTTTCATCAGTCTTTCAACACTGCTTTCACTACCAGTTTTGAGTAGAGTTGTGATGGCCAGTGTGGCAATACTTCGATTAACATCAGTAATTAAATTTTCCAAATCTAAATTGCATGCAGTTACTGCTGATGGATGAGTCATAGCAACCTTGTATAAAATTTTTATTTTTTAGATTAAATTCAAATATTAAACTTTTTAAATTTTAAAATGAATTTTATAATATTCAATATAAACACACCTTATTGAGAGTTCTGACTGCTGCAAATCGTAATGTAGGTTTAGGTGAACTACAAAACAATTGGAGTACTGAAACAGCTGGTGTAAGTTCTCTAGAAGTAGTTGATTTTAAATTAACAATTGCATGAACTGCTTCATAAACTACCATTTCACTTTTGTGATGTAAACAACTCTCAATAAATTCAAACAGTGGACTTTCTGGTCTAAAATAAAATAATTTTTACGTAGATTATAAAAATTTATTTTAAAAATATGCAATAAAATTAATTATTAATATAGTCATTGTCAGCCATATATACAGAATTTTCTTATATTGGGTATAACTAATAATTCAAATTTGCAACATGAAAAATGCTTTGTTACATTGAATCTTTCACATACATGACTGCAAATGTAACAATCCTTACTGCCCCTTCATACATATTGGTGCCATTCAATTGCTGCATTTTGTGCAAGTTATACAGATAAAATTTTAATAAGTTATATAGATTCTAATTTTAATAGGCAAGAATCCAATATATAAAAAAAAATGAATCTAGTATAATTAAAAATCTTTTATGATATATCTTAGATTGGATATTTAATATAAAATTTCATATATTTTCTATATTACACACATTTTTATAATCATTTAAAAATTATTTGATTGTTTATTTAATCTAACTGTTGCTAGTTAAAGTATTATATGCAACATTTTGTTATATAAAACGTTTTCCCTTTGTTATCCTATGGAGTTAGGTCTAACCTACACAGGATTTCACTACAAAATTATATAACAAACTGTAGCATAAAAATAAAGACTATAAACAGCACTATTAGCAGTTAAGATTATTTATTTAGGATTAATAAACGTTTTTGGCATTAAGCCATCATCAGGTTACAAAAGAATAGATTTTCTATTCTTTTATAATCTGATGGCTTTTTGTAAATAATCTTAATTGCTAATAGTGCTGTTTATAGTCTTTATTTTTTCATCTGAGTAGAAGCAATTAAAAAACTAGCATGCCTAACATGTAGCATGTTTTTAACGAGTTTTTGCATTGTGATGGACTTATCTATGGCCAAATTTTTTTTAATATGCTGTCCATGCTGACTTGGATTAATCTACATGGTGGTCTCTGCCATGAGATTAGGCATATCCCCAAAGAATGAGCTGAGCTGGGCCGGTTTTCCATGTCGTAATTACATTTTATTGTTTATGTATAAATAAATTTATTCTTGAGAAATAAAATGAAAGCATTTCATCATTTTTTATTTTGTAAGTTATTATTTCCAAATTAGAATCAAAGTAATTTAAAATATTTTCATCTTTTTAACAATTGATTTCAAATGTTGACGCTTTCCCATATCCATATTTTTGAACTGGAAAGAATTACAAATGAATCACTTAAATTATTTTATAATAAATTTTTGCTTGAAGATTGCAAGCTATCATATGTTAGTAATCTATAATGAAATCTTTTTTTTCTAAAATATAATTTCTTGATAAAATTTTTAACTCTTTGATGTTTATTTTAAAATGAACTTAGTGAATATTAAATAAAGATTGAAAAATATCATCATCATAAAAAAAATTTATCTTAAAAGTTAAATGTCTTGATAATCCTGCAAAGTTTCTATTAGATAATGATATAAATGTATTCAAAAGATTTTTTCCAAACATAAATAAGAAAACAATTTTAGAATGTTTAAACTAAAATAACTCAATTATTTAAAAATTGAAATAACATTTTCTGGTTGATCTCTTAGTAATGAAAAAAATTATTACTTATTGCATATCAGCATACAAACTCCTTTTAGATCATAAAATTTAATCATAAATTCATGAACAGTATGAATAATAATAAACTCAATATGAATAAATAATAATGTTTAGAATAATAAAAATACATATTAATAATTTTAATCTATTCAGAATGTTTTTCATATATACTTTAGTTAAAAGCAATAAAATTTATTTTGAGATCAGTCAGCATTCTACATTTGCTCTTTTAATTTAGATTGGTAATAATTTTTATAACAACATGTATTACAAATGATGCAATACATGTTGTTATAAAAATAAATTCTTGAAATAATAATTAAACTGATAGTTATTTTAAATATTAAAATCATGATAAAAAGCCCATTATAGTAAGAATTTGGAAATTTCTAAAAGTTACTCAATTAAAAACTACACATTTACAAATAATTATGTTTTTTAAAATAAATAAATAAAATGGTCAAACAGCATAACAGCAGAACTTAAAAAATGTTTCTTTATTTGAATTTAAACTTACATTCTGAGAAAGGAAAAAGAATCTCTTACATATTTAAAAGGAGACGATGTGTTCCTAAATCATTATATATAATGCAAGAGAGTAATAAATACAAACATAGAAAAATTTTAAAATTAATATTTAAGAAATAACATTAAGGAAAAATGAAATCTCATACAACAAAACATTAAAATAAATATAAATGAAATTCTTTAATAGTTTTTAAATTTAAATGATTTTTTTTTTTTAAATTCTAAATATAGATAATTTTTGAGTACAAGTATTCACACTTACAATAGTGATGACATCAATAAATTATGCGAATGGTCAATCAATTCAAAAGAGTTCAAGTTCCTCAGCAATGATCAGTCTTTGACCATTGCTAAGGGGCTAACCAAGATTGACTGACTACAAGAACCAGACAGAAAGCACTATTTTTCTATTTATTGTAGTTTTGTATTTATGTTTATTAAGATAACATAGTATCCAATAAATATCAATAATGAAAAAATTCACAAAATTTTAGGCCATTTTCAATTTATAACCACTCCAACTTATGATGGCATAGATCAAACCAATTAAGTACCATCTGTAGTAAGTCAAAGACCATCTACATAAAGAATTTAAATATTTGTACCTGATATATAAAACATATTGCAGACAATACATATTACTTCTCTTTCTGTAAATGTACAGTTAAATTTCTAATTTTCTTAAATATGTATCAATTCATGGTTTATCTTTTTAATGATCAATTAATGATTATTTTTTAAATTGACTGACTGTTATGTTTTAAGAACAGTTTTATATTTACTTGAAATATATGCTTTTACAGTCATAAAGAAGATAAAAGTACATGGTTGCTATGACAATGAAATCTGGTGATTACTGATCAATGTTTATTTTTATTTTGCTTTAAAATGTATCTGTGGATTCTTACTAAAACTGTTGAAAGCAGCTGAGGAGTGTTTTTCATCAAAATGCCATTAATAAATATTTTTATTTGTTTAAGTGCTGTTTTTATTAATTTATTTTTTTCTGCTGAAAGTAAAAAGGCAACAGCATGGAGACAAATTAATATTAGAGAGCTACATTATATTTAACTATTAAGAGACTCTTAACTTTCAGTAATGCAATCTGAATAATGTTAAAAATATTTATTATTGTACTAGGTAGCTTTCAATTTCTAGCACTTCAAGAATTTTTGCTTTAGTTGAATTTTTGATTGTTTTTATTATTGAAATATATTTCAAGAACTTGCTCGAAAAACTGTAGGTTAGGGCTATTAAGTTTTCCTTGTCAAAAATCTTCCATGTGATTTTTCATATTGTCTTTTAAAGATAAAAACAGTTAAAGGTGCTAGAAATTGAAAAGTAGGCAACACATAATTAATGAATCTTTTAGAAAATCTTTCAGTGTCATGGATTGGAAATTAAAGCACACTAATATTTATAATTATAAGAAGTGAAATCTTTGTATATTATTAAACAATAATGTAATGTCATATAAAGCTCCTGATATTTGATTTTGGTTTGCAACAATTATAATTAATATATTAAAAATATACTATGTTTCTCTTGTTTTTTTGTAGATATTTAATTATTATTTTAAATGTAATATAGCTGTTAAATACTATTTTTGTAATGCTGTTTTATAAATTTTGTATATATTATATCCTTACATTGCATATAATAATTTGTAACTATATTGTAATTATTTTATTTTGTAATTTAGTCAATTATCAAATAGTTTCATTAAATTTAATTTAGTTTTGCACTACACACACAAGGTTTGTTCATAAGCAATATAGAAATATTAAAAAAATTAAAAATTAAAAAAAAAATAAATTTTTAAAATCAATAACTAAAAAAAATATTGCAATAGAAATGTCAAAGTTTTACAGATATTTAATTTTAAAAGAATATATTTTTTAAATTTAAAATTATTGATACAGGTATCCCTTAGTTTACAAAGGTTATTGAAACATTAAAACTGTTCATTAAGTGAAAATTTATAAATCAGGAACTCATTTCCCATTAATTCCATTGTAAAAATTTTTAATTGATTCTTGGATACCAGAAAGTTACTGCCATTTTATCTATTGACATTGAAGCATTTCAAAAAATTAATATAAATATAATTATGTATACTATAATACAATAGTTTACAATAGATATTATCTATTTAGATTATTATTTTCCATTCAATTTTGAATTTCAGAGCTGTTAAGTGCTAAGTGACTTTTGAATTTAAAATCAAATAAGGAAATTGCCAATCATTATGATTTTATTTATTAGATAAAAATTTTAAAATTTTCTTCAGATATTGTCGTAAATTTATGTAATTCTCAAAAATTTTCATTCTGCTAAATTATTGGCAAAAATAAATCCAATTTTCTGAAAGTCAGTATTGATGCATTCAATTCTTTTATTAAAAATTCAGCAGTTATAAATTTTAATTAACATAATTATTTTAATAAAACTAATATAGACAAAAAACAAATTAGTTATTATATAATAACTATAATATAGTAAAACAATTTAGTTATTTAAATAATTACATTGACTAGATTTAGCAACTTCCAATAGTATTAAAAAATACATTTTTATCCATGTATAAATTTGAAAAATTTATACATGGATAAAAATATATTAGCGATTCACATACCTGGAATAATGTGTAATCATTGTTTATAAAATTTAATAGTGTTATATAACAACAAAATCATTTAAGTACATTACAGATACTCATATTATTGGTATATGCTAAGTGGATTTGATACTGGATTCTTTAGTGAAAGCAGAATTCAATTTGTCTTAAAATCAATGGTATATAAAGTAAATTTGATATATCTGATATAATCACTGAAGAAAATAAGTATGAAAAGTATCAATTAAAACAAATTACAATGAATAATTGATTGATGATTAGATAGTTTCTTCACAAAAAAAAATTTTTTTTTTTTTGCAAAACAAAAAGTGGGATATGTTTTTATTAAATTGAAAATTCATAAAGTAAGGGATACTTGTATCAAAAAATATCATTTTATTTATTATAACGGATATTTTTGATATACTCAATTTATTTATTATAACTGACCCTGCTCCTTCTTCATCAATGAGTTTACTTGCTATACGAATCTATAAAATATAGAAATGAATAAATAATATACTGTAAAATAAATAAATAAATAGAATAATAATGAATAAATCAGTTATTCTTAGTAATATAAATTATTATATACTTAAATTTTATAAACTATGTCAATATCTTTTATTCAGTTACTGATATTAAAATTAAATGAAATTTTTATAGGATTAATGATGTAAATCAGATATTCTTATAAGCAAAATTTATAAAAATTCATAATGAAAAATTATTGTATGGGTCATATCATAGATTTTTACCAGTAATTTTTTAATATATTCTCAATTTCTGAATAAGTACACATACGAAAACAACTTATGTTATTAATTAGTTATTAAAATCCCAACACATCTTAATACTACTTAAAAGTTAATTTTACATAGAAATC
Organism: Olivierus martensii; assembly: GCA_000484575.1. NCBI lineage: Eukaryota > Metazoa > Arthropoda > Arachnida > Scorpiones > Buthidae > Olivierus > Olivierus martensii. The sequence continues at coordinate 10,987 of AYEL01066810.1, read as the reverse complement.
AATTCTGAATAGCAAAGGTGATAATTAGTATAAGTTTAAGAAGCCTTGAGCTGAAATTGATATATGGTTGAAATGCCATAATGTTGTGAAACTTACATTCAATGTTCATTGAATGGCTTTTTAATTAAACCTATCTCTGAAAACTTCATATAAATTTAAAAAATGGGTTTGAATTTATCAATTGCTTATTTTTAAAAAAAACTTTTGTTGAAATTCTAAGATTAATTAAAAATATATAATTTTTAGTTGCTTAGGAGCTGTTAGAAACAATTTAGTTCCTTCAAAAATATCCAATTTGTAGAGATGTCTGATCAAATCTATTTACCAGTACATTATGAACAGGATAATTATTTTATCAGAGAAAAAATAGTTAAATGAAATAATTATAAATTAAAATATAAATTTCTTTTATTTATATGTAGTTAAATAGATTAGAATTTGCATGAATTGCAATTTTTTTTAATTTATACTATTTTGACACATTATTAACTTGTAAGTGGTCACACATTTATTTGCCAATCTGCTGCTCTATACAGATAAATTAATTAAACATGAAATTTAAAAGTTGTTCATTTTTATTAATATAAACCTCCTGAATATATAAACTTATTTTCTATTAAGTGTCATCTTTCTAACAAAAAAAAAAAATCATTATTCCATGCTAGATTATTGATTTTTAATTAATTTTTTTGTAATTTGATACTACCTTTTAAAATTATGTAAACAAGAGTATAATATTTCTTACCATTTTTTTTTTTTTTGAAAATATTTATGAGTTTCCTATTTTATTTGTAATCAGAGGGTGGATGTTATGACCAGGATAATCCAAAATCATTTGGAAGTAGTGTATCAGTGTGAGGAATAAGTAAACAAGGACAATAAACATGACCTTAGAAAATCCTGAAATAATACAAAACTGCCAAATTAATCCTTTGATATATTTTTTATTATATGGAAATTTTAATAATTTGAAAGAATTTAAATTAATGTTAGCACCATCTCATAATAAATACACTAATGATTAAACAAAGAGTGGTGCTAACGTTAGTTTAAATTCTTTCAAATTATTAAAATTTTCTTTAAAAATATATCAAGGAATTAAGGTTCTATTTTGATATTTCTCTTGAAGTTTGGCTAAAAAGTTTATATCATGAAATAAGATACCCTAACTTGGATAGCTAGTAAATTTATTATATCAAATTTTATTTTTTATCACATTGACTGATATATTTTCTCATTTGCATCAAAACATTTTTCATTCAAGAAGAAATTTTTATTTTTTTGGGAGTAATCAGATAATGCAAATTATGATAATTTCCTAATAAAAAAAATTCTGTCTTTAGAATTAATACCAATAGAATAATTTGATTTTTGTCATCTAAAGCTTAAATGTACAGAAATCATTATGTATTGTGATAATGGGGTCAGAATTTATGAGGTATACATGTCATTTCAAGTTATTGTAATAATTATTTCTTCAAATACTCTAACATTTTAATCTTCTATTATTTATTTTCTGATTATACAGTTAATTGTTAAGCAATTTCAGTTTTTTTTTTAATGAAATAAATTCAAAATATTATGTATAAAATAAGATGATGGTTGCATCTAAGAACAGCTTAATCAATATTTAAAATTTAATAAACAATTTAAATAAAAATTCAAAACTAAGTAAATTATATATAAAGTATTTAAGAATGAAGAATTTTGTTAAAAGTTCATGTAAACATAATTAGAAATTTTAATAGTTTGTTTACCCACATCATAAAGCTATGAAAAACATTTTGTCATAAACTGATAAGGATTTTGAGTTAAAATAAATTATTTTTATAATTTTTCGAAAATATATCAAACTATTTTTCAATTTAGTCCCCACTGACATCTAGGCATTCTTGAGATCAGGAGACAAGGTTGAGGATATGTTATTGAAGAACTCTGCTGCCTGTTCTTTGAATCAGTTGGTGACAGTTTGGTGGAAGTCATCATTGATTTGCAAAAATCAGCTCAAAAATTCCTTTAATTTCAGGAAGAGATGAAAGTCCAATGGAGCTAGATCCATCCTATACAGAGGATGGTCCAAATACTTTCCATTGAAACTTTTGCAACTGTTCTGCTGTTTTTAAGCAATGTTAAAACACACATAATCACTGAAAATTACATAAACAGAATGAATGAGAATCATTAAGGAAAGCCTTATGACACTCATCAATTGCAAATCCCATTTTGTCAAATGTGTGCATCAACAGCATTTTTCAATTTTTTGGTGATGACAGATGTTTATCAAGATCTGCTTCATCATGCACATTTGTTCTCTCTTCATTCAATAAGCAACACCATTTCTGCACATTTGCCTTGTTTATCACACCTCCATACACTTCAATTATTTGTCGATGAATTTCAGCTGAGCAAATTTTTTCATTTAAAAAATGAATCATTCAACACACTTTATAATCAGTGGGATTGATGATTGGCATGGTTAATAAAAATGCTACTCAAAAATAATGTCTGAGGTACTTGAGTTCATAACTAACTGACAGTATCAAAGCCAAGATACATTCCCGACCAAGCTGCATTCCAAAGCATCACCTTGTATTGTTAATATATTCAAATGATTCTTACTTTAAAATGACCCTCATACTTTAATTTCAAAATAATTTAATATAATAATCATAATTACTTACCAACATTCCAACTGCATATGGAGATTTGAGAGATGAACGAGTGTATTTTGCTAACAATTTTGATACAGCTAATCTATCAGATTTTCGAATATGATACAACAGTCCTAATGCATGATACTGAAAAATTAATAACATATATATATATATATTTTTTTTAAATAATACATTCATTAATCTTTAATATACACTATTTTAAAATAATAATAACTGATTATGTTAATATAATTTATGTTAATATTTATTTTACTATTCTCTTATTAACTAAGCTAATGAGGTTCCAGTCAAATTCATTTTTTTAGAAAGTTTTTCTTTTCATATTTTATATTAGTTTATTCATCAAATAAAACCGGACTTCTCTACTTTCTGAATTACTTATTTTTTACAAATTTAACTTTCATCTGTATAATTACTTTATTTAAGAGAAGTGAACAACTGCATTAAAATAATAACATATTAAAATCAGAAAATTGGAGAAACTGATGATTAACATATATTAATTCATTAATCAAAACAAATGAGAAAAATTTTGATAAGCTTAATGGAAACTGTTAAAGTATTTCAAATTTATAGTAGAATAAGATATATTTTAAGGAATAAGAGATTCTAAATTGGAGTTATTTAGGAATTTATATAGATTCATTATTAATTTATGTATATTATTTTTTAAAGACTTTTATTCTGGTCTCTAAATGAATATTTCCATCACATATCTGTCCTTAACTATTAATATCAGGTTACAAGAACTTAAATTCAGAACTTTCCAGAATCTGAGAATAGACATTACAATATCTAGATCAAAAATAAAATTAAATACAAATAAATATATACCGATAATTCATGCTAATATACATCAAGCAATTCCCATTTTAAGTTATCTAAATATTTTTGACCATTTGAATGCTATCAAATACATAAAAATTCAATTATGATCATGTGCATAAAATTCTCATGCCATTATAAATTGAAATGATGGTAGTGAGAGTGTAAACTGAAATGACAATTATTTCAGTTTATGCACGTTCATTTTACAAAATTTTCATTTTTAATATATAAATTTTTTGATACAAAATATAGTAAAAATTTCTATATTCTAAAACAAATAAATATTCTGCTTATAACAACCAATAATATATAGTACATTAATAGTCATTATAAGCTGAATATTTGTGTTAAAAGAAGACTAAGTTTATATAAATTGTATATTTTTTTCCCTATATTCTATTAATTATATACTATAGTTGGATTTAGAGCAGGGGTTCCCAAAGTTTTTCCAAGGTGTGCCAAATTGTAAATTTCAAAATATTTGGCAGGCCAAAAAAAGTATTATGAAAAAATACATGCAAATCGAATCGATAACAAAATAGACAAAGGGAAAGATTTATACTTTAACATAATCGTTCTTTATTTATGACAATAATTACTTTTTATTACAAACCGTATATACTCTAAAAAGTTAGACACGAGGGAAAGATTTATGCTAATTTTATAGTATAACTGTTCTTTATTTATGACAAATAATTACTTTTTATTACAAACTGTTTAAAATAACATATTTCAAAAAAAAAAATAATAAATTTCAAATAAAAAAAGAAAAAATAAATGAAATGTGTGACTTGTGCAACTGTTGTTTTCTTTTAATAATATCATTGAGCCTTGGTTCTAAGTCAGATGAATGTATTCTTAAACATAACTAGTAAAAGTTCATCAGTTAATTTTGATCTCAATTTGGATTTATTAATACTCATGATTGAGAAAGTTTTTTAGCATATATTTGGAAGCACTTATACATGCATTTTTTTAGCTGAACAATTTGTAAATTATCCCTATGAATTCAAGATGGCGGATGATCTGACATGGCGGACCACATTTCTAGGGTTTGAGGGCCGCACTTTGGGAACCCCGATTTAGAGTATTAATATAAAACATTATTTATTAGAAACAGTCATAGAAGAGAATTAAGACTGTTTCATACTATATGTATGCCATTGTCAGGGAACACATTATCACTAGCCTGTCAAAATGTTCTTTAATACATTAGCAATGGATACATTCACACTATATTGAGTGTGAATGTATCTATTGTTAATGTATTGAAGAATATTTTGACAGTCTGATGATGATGCACTCCCTGATTTAATATTTAATTATTAAAGGCTGCTTCACACTACATATAGTGTAAATAAGCCTTTAATAATTGAATATTTAATAAAAATGAATGCTGATTTAGTATCCAATGATACAGATCACCAGATTTTGTGAAAATAATTTCCATAAAGGAATTGTCAACTTGATTTTAAACAGCTTATTTGTTAGTTTGTTTTATGGCTCAAGGGCTTCATGGTGGAAGATATGCCACTTATAATTTTTTCTTTCCATAGATTTGTTGAAATGAAAATGATTTTTGTATATGATATATTTTAGTACTACACTGATCTGATTCTTTCATTATTCAGCTGTATAACATTCATACTTTTTAGTGACTTTTTTCTATTTATAGAATGAGACTGTAATGACTGTTGTTAATGCTAATCAGAAATAGTTTTATAGCTTCTTCTGAAATTCAATTATAAATATATCATCCTTTATCTACAGAACAGCACAATGTGTTTCTATTCACATTTTTCTATTTATTTGCCTTAAGTTTTTAAAGTATAAAAATAAGAATTAAGTTCTGCTTTGGGCTGGTTAAAGGGAGTCTACTGCAGTTCCTCTTGTTTGAGTATAAAATTTGTCACTAAACTTGTGATGTTTTTGCATAATGTGTGCACTACATACAACAGTAATCTCAGGTGTAATGCTATCATCACATAGTACATCTATGAGTTCTAGTATAATAAAAATGATGTTTGGTACAAAATTTTTGTTTTAACTCTAATAAAGATGGACTTTTTTAGCTAAATATAGGACTAACTATGACATTTCTTAAAACAACATATATTAATTAATATAACATTTTATGAAGATCCAAGAATTCCAAAGAAAATTCTTTAGATATAGTTATATAAAACCAACTTACAAGGAGATGCCACAAATCTCTAAATCATTTTCCGAATGAGTCATAGCTTATTCGGTAGCTTACATATAGATGATAAAAACCCTAAAGGGGTTTGAGTGAATGGGCCTTTGGTTTACAAGAAATTTGAGCACAAAGCTGGGGTTACTCAGCGATGCAGAATATATACAGAGTCGTGCAGATAAATCCGGAAAAATCGCAATGTAATTAAAAACAACAAAATTGCAAGAAAAAATAAAGTTATTATGAAGAAAACTAGATAAAAACATATTTACATTATTTACAATCGCAGTTACTCTATGTAGCCGCCATCTGATGCTACAACCTTTTCCAGGCGGGTCCAGAAACTCTGACACGCGCGCTTCACCCCTCTCGGTCTAACGAGGTCATGACCTCGACGATGGAAGCTTTCAGGGAGTCTTTGCTGTTGTGGTGGTTTTCGTTGACCTTTGATTTGACAACACCCCCACACGTAATAGTCGAGGGGATTGCAGTCGGAGCTTGAGAGAGGCCACAACTCGGGCAACCAATGGTATGGGAGACTGCGGCAATAAATCGCCACTCAATTAAATCAGCGACAAATCGTTACTCGATCAAATCGGCAACATATTCGTCACTCCTCTTACAGTCAGACCGCTTTCGATATTTGACCAGGCCAGGAATGACTTCCTCCGTCTCAGACTCCCTGAACCTCTTCGCTAGGTCATAAACCTGCATCTTCTTGTAACCGAACCACTCGATTATTTCTCGCGGCGACTTTCGGGTGCGAAGAGAATCGAGTATAGCCACTTTCCGATCATGCTCTGCACGTGCTGATGACTTGGCGGCCATTTTGTGAATGCCTACTCTCTACCAAGGTCACTACCGTGTCACATGCAAGTATAGCCAAATTCCCGCCAAAACGGAAATAGTGAAAATTCCTGCATTAAATTTTTCCGGATTTATCTGCAAGACCCTGTACGTGAAACGTAACGGTTTTCGATATCTGTCAGCATAGTGGAGTTGGTTAAGTTGCTTGTTTCACTAGAGGTCGTGGGTTCGCGTCTCATTAGCAAAAATTTTTTTTTTTAAATATTACATAGAACGCATCATTTGTTTCCCTCCCTATAGTAGAGCATCGTTTCGTCTGTGCTACATAATGGACTTGTGCAAATAGCGATCTTTCGGGCTTTAATTTTTTTCTATGTTCGGTGATATGTGAGACACCCTGTATAAAACCATAATTATTGGCAAGTTTATTGCCTTATTAGACTTAAATTCAAAGATCACTTTGCATTTAGTGGTTCTGAAATTCAAAATCCAATGAAAAGAAATAGGATAAATAGGTAATGATTATAATAAATTATAGTAATATAGTATCTATAATTATATTTATATTAATATTTTTGAAATGCATTAACATCAATAGGTAAAAATCATGGTCACTTTTATTATTCAAAAACCAATTAAATATTTTTACATTGGAATTAATGGGAAATGAATTTGATTTACAAATTTTCACATAATGAACAGTTTTTAAGGCCCCAGTAACTTTCATAAACTGAGGGATACCTTATTACATATATTACATGCATATACAGGAAGGATTATATGTAGGCTCATCTTGTATTCTGAGACAGGCCAAAAGGCCGCTCCCTTGCTCCACCGTGATTGATACTACAGGGTACTTATGTCTGAGAGAATAATCTTGGATTAATCATAGCCTTCCACTTGGGTGCAGATTCACCAGCCACCTCTTGGTCCACAAAGCGAATGAAGCACGAATACGGCAGACCTGCATAGGTTTGCCAGGCCAGGGGCTGTGCCCACATCCATATCTCATGCACTGTGTTGCCGAAGTGACCTTTACATTGCCGAGAATAGTCTCCATCTTAGAGGGATCAAAAACACAAAAAGGCTGAATGGATTTATTGCCACTATGTGTTCTCTAGGAAAACCTTGCTCAGGTGCTACCACAATGTAGAAACGCTGACAGCAGGCCGAAAGGATGAAAAGTCTGAACCTTTCCTTATTGAGAGCAACCAAAGAGGCTGAACTTGCTACTTTTCATCTCAAAATGGGAGAACACCAAGATCAGGCAGTACTGCCGTGTAAACGCAGTAGCCTGCTGGAAGGTCGGACAAGGCCAGGCCTTCCTGTGAACAGAACCCTTACTCAGATTCGCAATGGCAGGGTGGAACACGCAATGCGGGAACTTCCCCACTTGGAAAGGACAAAAATCTCCCCCTTCGATCCCCGATACAGCTCACTGTCAGTGCCTGACTGGTGGATCACCATGGAGATGATATCACCGATACCATGCAATGGCCAGGCTCTGGCATCTTGCCTTGGCCAAATATCGCTCAGGTAAACTCCACGAGGTTTTGTGATTCCCTAGTGAAGCAAGCTTCCCCTGGTCTGTGGATGAAATCCATTCAGCCTGAGCCAGACCAATTCTCGGGTGGGCACTGTTACGGCTTCTATCCCTCCACCATTCATCCCTTCAGCACGGTATGGCTCCTTGTGATTGGGACCCTTATAGAAGACTTGTACCTCACGCAGGGCATACATCAGGCCAATTCTTAATCCCGGACCCACAGGGACTCGAACGGTCAAGTGGCGAACTACAGAGCATCCACCAGCGAGGGGTGGGTACATCCCTTCAGCACGGTATGGCTCCTTGTGATTGGGACCCTTATAGAAGACTTGTACCTCATGCAGGGCATACATCAGGCCAATTCTTAATCCCGGACCGAACGGGATTAAGAATTAGAAAGGGACTCGAACGGTCAAGTGGCAAACTACAGAGCATCCACCAGCGAGGGGAGGGTGCAGCCTTGCTCTACCGACCCTATAGGAATTTCTTCACTAGGGGGCAACTACTGGGGGCCAGGACAAGGGACGTTCCCAGGCCAGCCAGTTTGCTGCTGGATTTCTCTATAGAAAGTCAAACGAGATCCAGAGTGAATTATCTGCTAGAACTTCCCGTGGTGGTCTACTCAGTTGAGTCACTCCCTTTCGACAAGCCACTGACAACACACCAACATCTGCACATGCCTGCCATCCGGTGTGGGGTCGTTTTCACATGGAATTTGCCAAGCATTTGGCTACCTCTTAGTTTATCCCTGTCACTATGAGACTACCAGCCTGGCTAGAAAAACAGATACAGGCATAGTGACAGCTGGTAAGCCCTCTCGCCATGTCAAGGCGGGTGCCTCTCGAGAGGGAATTAAATGCAATATTAACTTTGTTTATTAATGAATCAATTTTGACAAGATAGAGTATTCAGAATCATGTGTTAATAGATGATAATTTTCTTTTGAAGCCCAAACAAAATCAAGTTTTATTTTGAAACTTGACTGGATTCAAGTTTCAAAATAAAACTTGACAGTTTGCAAATTGATTAAATATAGTAAACATTTGGCAATAAAATAATGGTAGTTGACTAACTACTTCATAATTAATGCACATGAGCAAAAATTATAAATTGTTTGGTCTTTACTTATTAAGTGATAGCAATGAGTAGCATATAATGGCATTTGATTTATTAAGTCTTACTGGAATAATTTTTTTTTTTGTTTCTATTGTAATTTATTCTCAATTCTGGTCAGCTAGTTTATTATTATAAAGTTAAGGATTTTATTATAGGTTTAGCCATCCATAATTGTTGTTATAATTAGTACAGTAACTCTGATAAAAAAAACAATAGTAAATCTCTGCAATAAATAAAAACAGGCTAGCATCATTGTGCAGTCACATTCTATTTTGACACCTGTGTGCTATGCAATTACTTTCAGTTGCTCAGTATATACTGTTTAAATATTTTTTAAGGAATCAATTTAAAAAGATTTTATAAAGTCTAAAACTCAAACTTATTTTCATAAAACCTTGAACTTCAATCATCTGTTTACTTAGGAGCAGTGGTAGAACTTAAAATTTTTGCCCCCTCGCAAAATATTATTTGGGTCCCTATCATAAAAAAAATTTATCTAGGTATTTTTATTAGAAAATAACAGACAAGAACAAAATTACATCATTTTAAACACAATTGAAAATTATCAAAGAAAATATATTTAAAATTCTTCCTCTTGGATTTTAAGTTTGCTAAATCTCTAATTGTATCTTTTATTTCCTTATTTTTGGCTACTGCTCCTACTGCCATCGCATTGCTCTGATTCAATGAATTCATGTTTCACTCCTTTCATGGTACATTTAATTATTATTGTATTATGTTGTTAATTTAAAAAAAGGTAAAGAAAGTACAAACAAAGAGGATTTGGGCCCCCTGCATTGCGGGGTTTGGCGCATTTTAGTTCCGCCACTGCTTAGGAGAAAGCTTCAGCTTTTTGTATCAAGGTGATTCATACCAGAAACTCTAGTGAACATCAACTGATTTGTGATCTTTGCAACTGTATACTCATGAAGTATATTTCAATGTTACTTATTTTATTCTCAAAATTGTAAAAAAAGTCGTTTTAATTGTTGTTTTTCATTGTTTAAAGTTTACTGGAAAGAATTCTAATTATTTTTTTTATCAGTAGTGATGTTTAATTAACATTTTATTTTTCTTTTAACATATTTTGACTTATTTTAAATGAGTTACGGCCTCATGTACTATTTTTTGTGAATTACATTTTTACAATTACAACTTTTGAAATACAGTCGGACCTCCATATATTGAAATTGAAGGTGTCTTAGAAAAATTTCGATATATAAAATCTTCCTTATATAGAAACCTGAATTTTTTCTAATGTAGTATAGTAGTTAAGTGATATTTTGTCCGTATTGCCTTTTTCGCGGCCCCCTGATGGCGGTGATGGTGGTTCACAGTTTGTAAAACTCTAAATTAAATGATTTGAAAAAGTTTTGGGAAAAAATATACAAATGAATTTTTTTAATGTTTAAAAAATAATATATACCATATATTAATGTATTAAAAGTCTACTGCATGTAATAGATAAATGAAAAATAAGATGGACAAAACATGCATTTATTAAACAAAATAAATTAGAATAATTTAGAATATTGTATTTAATTATCAGATGTAATGTAATTTCGAGTATCCTGCTGAAGTAATTTCAATGCAGTTTCCTCATAAAAATGTTCGCATTTATTGAGCGACTCAAAAATATTATCGGGCACATTTTCTGCAAATCGAAACCCTTGGTGAATCGTATCAAATGCAGCCATTATTTCTTTTTTGAAAGGTCTATTTCATCTGCCTCATTGTCTTTATCTTGATTTTCACTATCTTTTATTGAACTTAAAATGTCATCATCTGTCGGATATTCTGCTATGATAACATCTTCATCCA
>AYEL01066809.1:0-21944 GCA_000484575.1 Olivierus martensii | reverse complement strand
GCTTCTTAAATTTGTCTAACCATCCAGAACTTGCTTGGAACTCCTCATGTCCTAAATTCTGTGCATATTCCATTGCCTTTTCCTTTACGAGTGGTCCTGAGACAGGCATGTTTCTCTCACTATCTTCACCATTTCAACACTGCTTCGTCCACATATCGTACTTACATGTCCTTAATCGTTTTCTGTCAGCTCCTGCAACTTTCATGACTTTTTAAAACAGATTCCCAATTTTTTAGTATTGTTGATACTGTACTTTGTGAAATCCCGAATTTCTGCACATCTTTTTTTCTTCACAGTCCACATCTTTTAGCAATTCCACTTTTTCTGTGACACTCAACGACTTTCTCTTTGACATGGTAAACGTTTTAGTAGAGCTGAACAAAGACTAATTAAAATCTCTCTGTTCAGTTTTGGTTTTGGTTTTAAGCCAATTAATAGAAGTAACATACAAAACCAAAACAAGCCCTAGAACTTTACACTAACCCCCTCTACAGTACAAATTATCACATCCATTTTGTTTATTTGTCGGCTTTTCCTAGCCAGACCCAGTCTAGACTTCTTATCTTATCCTTTTCCCTTGCCTCTGAAATTAAAAATTTCAATATATAGAAACAAATTTCAATGGAAATTTCACGGGACTAACAAAAAACGCCTCGCCTCTGAAATTAAAAATTTCGATATATAGAAACAAATTTCAATGATTCACGGGACTAACAAAAAACTTTGATATACGGAGAATTTCGATATATGGAGGTCCAACTGTAATTTGATTGTCATTTGTTTTGTTGGTTTTATCAAATATATTTTTGCACAAGATTTTGAAGCTTTGTGTTAATAAATATGTGTTAATAATGTGTTAATAAATAAATATTTAAATGTGTGTTAATAAATATTTATCAAAAGAGTTCAGATAGTGAATGTGTTAATAAATATTTATCAAAAGAGTTCAGATAGCTTGAATTTCCTGGCTTTTTCTTAATATCAGATTATCAGTTTAAATTTTAAAAACTTCAACTGATGATATTAAGGAAAATTACAGTTTATAATCTGATATCAAGAATCACCTATTTAATATTTCATTTTGTTAAATAGAATATGAAATGGTATTGAACAAAGATTTTTAATAGATTTTATTGCTATACTGTATTGTTAAAAAAAAATGTGTTTAAAAATTAAAGTTTTTATTGGATTTAAATGATTTTTTTTTCTATCAGAATACCTCTTTTTAGACATACTTAATTATAAACTGCCTCTATTACATAGGCACAAACACGTTTATTCAATTTTATTAAAAGTTTCTTACTGCTAAAAGTGCTTATTTATTGAAGATTTAATTGTGCCTCTTTTTAGCATTTTAAAAATTTCCCATTTTAAAGTAAATTAATCTAATGGAGAACTAAGTATCATTTGTATCTTAAAGACAAAAAGTCTTTAAGAAAACTTGTTGACACTTAGTTTTGTTAAAAACTGTTGAAATGACTGAATGCAATTAAGCCTTGCTCTTTATCTTGCCTTCTCTTTGCATTTCACAATAGTGAGTCTGGCTTCTTAGTACTCATATCTATACTGATAGTGAACAAGATTTTGAAAAATTATGAAATAAATTTTCTATTTATAAAATGACATATTGTTCTAACTCATGAAATTTGAGGATTGATCAATACATTTTTGATTTTTTTTTTATCATTTTTAGGTGCTAAATTAGGACATGTCAATAAAATTTTCATATTGCCTAATTTTAAAATAATTTCTAATTAGAAATTTACATAACAATAAACTTACCTGTAGTATGTTATTTGAAAAGAGAAATGACAAATATTTTATTAAATCTGAATAAATTGAACTTAATAAAAAATATGTTTATATATTATCATGATGTTTCTTTCCAATTGTTAAAATAGTTCTTATTTATATATTCTTATTTGAACAAACATGTTTGCTTTTATCAAGTTTCATATAAATTGCTTGTTCTGTTGTTCACTTCTGGACTGTTTGAATAAAACTATGTAAAATTTTGAATTTAAATAACTATATGATAAGCATTTTAGTTTATTTGGAAAATATAAAAAAAATTTTTGTGGAAAAATTGATGTTGATGATGATTTCATAGCTTAGCTTTATCAAAATTATTGCTTATTGCCTTAATTATATATTTTAGTCAGAGTTTTAATTCTAATTATATAAAATTTATGAGTTTTATTATTTTGATATATATAAATTTAAAATATTTTAAAAACTGGATAAATTTTTATGATATTGCTTATAATAAATAAATCATTCTATACCATAAAATAAAACAGAATCTAAACTAGCTTACAGGATCTTAAAATAAAATTAAAGATGCAGGAGTGCTTTTGGGCTGGACTACCCTTCAGCTGCACAGCTCTGTGCAGCTGAAGAAGCATGCACTTCTGCATCTTTAATTTTATTTTAAGATCCTGTAAGCTAGTTTAGATTTTGTTTTATTTTAATATGGGTACTAGTTGTCAATTTGATTTAATCTATACCATATTCTAAATAATTTTAGAAAAATGTCACACCAATTATACTGAAAGGTTATCATAATAAATAAACACTATCAATAGGATGAAAAAACATTATGGATATTTATTTAATATTTTTATCTTCTGACTAGATCGATTCAGAAACCACTGCTATATAAAATAAAAAACTAAATATTCTCTCCATTTTGCTTTGACTATTTAGACCAACATTATTTTCATAGACAGTTAATAAATTTTTTTAAACATATATTAAATCTTCCGTAGATAGGCTTAATTGAAAATCTTTATATTCAATATCATCCAGGTGATTGTGTAGAAAAGTGATAGCTTCCTCACAAAAGGATTTGAAACATAGTTTTTAGTTTTTCAGATGGGCTAAATTCTGAAGAAGTTTTATAGAACTAATGCTAAGGTATTATTATCAATAAACTGATTGATATGAAGTTAGTCTTCAGTTTTGAATTTTGAAATTTTTCTTTTGGACTTTTAATATTTTCATATGCACTCTCATCATTTTAGGCACCAAAAGCAAAACAATTCTGAGGTCAAATTCATATCAGCCTCTATCATTTGATTTTGTTGCTAATCATAAATCTGTTTCTATAGATGAGAAGAAGAATTTACCTACTATCTGATATGTATCTGTCATAAGAGGAAATTAAAGAATACTTTCTTTTTTCCAATAGTGGTCTGTCACACTGTTAACAAGATGCTTCCTTTTATTAAAATATATTATTTAATATAATTTAAAATAAAAATATAGATATTACTCAAGTTATAAAGTTAATTCATGCATAAGTTTTGTTCATAATTCAGATACTATTTTTATTTTATCCCAAAAGTACTAAAATAACTTTATTTTGTAATATATTCCACAATTGGATGAATTAAAGGTTTCTTATTACATGGATTCAAATAAAAAATTTTGATTATAAAGCAATTTACTATCTTGAAATATTACCATAATTTGTTAACTGTGTAGTTAGTTGTACATTATATTAGTTGTTAGAGCATTCTGCTATCATAATGTTTAAAATTTTTGAAAAGTGAAATTTTCTGAAATTTGAAAATGAAATTTCATTTTTTAGATATGATTGATTGTAACTCGAGCAACTGTAAATAAAAAAATAATGCCATTTGTAATTATTAATTACTTATATTAAATAACCTGACAGTTTGCTTTTATTCTGTTTCAAGTCCAAAAAAAAAAAAATTCTCTTGAGATTTTAATTTTTAAGATAATTTAGGAATAAAAATAATAAAACACATACAGATAGTCTTCAACATATCATGGTTCAGTTTCAAACTCTGCTGTCTTAAGTCAGAATGATTATAAATGCCCAAAATTTATGGATTTTTTACTACTAATGGCAATTTTTATTTGTCCAATCAGTCCCATAACTTCTGAATTTCATCTTTCTAGTTGGTATGTGATTGCCTTCTTTGTTTTTCTTGTCTCTTGGTATTCATTCTAAAATTTTTACTGTCCATCTCTTATCATTTCTTCTCATTATGTGATTGCCTTCTTTGTTTTTCTTGTCTCTTGGTATTCATTCTAAAATTTTTACTGTTCATCTCTTATCATTTCTTCTCATCAGATGTTCAGCCCAATTCCATTTTAGTTTCTCTATTTTTTTCGACGACATCTATTACTTTTGTCTGCTTCTTTATCCATGTATTCTGTTTCCTATCACATTTAGTGTAGTTCAGTATGCATCTCTCTATGCTTTTTTGTTTTTCTCAGGTTTCTAAATCTCTAGTTCATGTAAGCATTGATACTATACATTGATTAAACACTTTCCTTTTTAAGCTCAATGGCAAATCTCCTTTCAAAATTTCGTTATTCCTTCGAAAAGCATTCCATGCAAGTTTTGCTCTATGATTGACAATTTCAATTCTGTGTCATGTAGTGTTATTTTTTGTTGATCTATAAAACCATTATACATAAAATGAAATTGAAAAACAAGTATAGTCCTATAATACAGCTTTTGCAATTTTACTCATTAATCGTGTTTTGTAGTTCATCTCCATTAGAAGCCACCAGGATAACATCATTTGCAAATCTCAAGTAATTCAAATATTCTCGTATTTATTTTGGTATCTATGTTCTCACTTCAAGTGTTTGAAAGCATTCTGCAAGATTAAATTAAATAATTTGGTTGAGATAGAATCACTTTGCCTCGTTTCTTTTCCAATTTTAAACTTTTCACTTGTTTTAGGTCAATGTATTTTTTTATATGGCTTCACTGTAGATGTTTTTGATGAATGCAATATATCTTGAATCAAAGTCAATATTTTTGAGAGCCTTTTAATATAGTGGAAGTTTTCACAGACTCAAAAGCTTTCTCATAATCAACAAAAACATAAATACTGTGGAAGTTTGTACTCATTTGTTCTTTCAATCAGTTCTTTTGTCACATGGATACGATAGATTCTATGAAATCTACTCGTAAACCTCACTTGTTCTCTTGGCTGAGTTTCATGTAAGGACTTTTAAAATTTTTTTCAGAATCTTACATAATACTGCGAGAAGATTGGTCTGTAGTTTTCGATATCTTCTTTCTCTCATTTTTTTGAACAGCAGAACCACAATTGCATTATTCTAGTCTTAGGTGCAGTAGGTTCTCGTTTAATGTAGTTTTGCTATTTGTCGTAAGCAAAAACTAAATTAATTAATTAAAAAAATTTAACTTTTTGAGACAATAAAACAGAATAAAATCATATTTTGTTATGTTTCCTACATAAGAAACAGAAAACCTATTGGAAATTTATAGTAACTATTAGTGCTGATATAGCATTTTATATGAGCACTAATTTATGTAGGCTACACAATATTGTTTAAGAACACAGTACGAAACTATATCTCAATAGATCAGTCAGTTGGAGTTAGATTCACCAAGCGGAGATGCTTTAACTTTTCAACCACAGGTTCCAGAATCGAATCACACTTTTTTGAAAAAATATTCAAGAACACAGTACGAAACTATATCTCAATAGATCAGTCAGTTGGAGTTAGATTCACCAAGTGGAGATGCTTTAACTTTTCAACCACAGGTCCCAGAATCGAATCACACTTTTTTGAAAAAATATTTGAGGATATAATGCGTGTCTATCCCCTTCTTTTACAGTCTGGATGGCCTGGTTAGGTTTAGTCAAGATGTGATGTATGCTAAGAATGGCATCATTATTAACAAATTGAGAACTGATATTAAGAAAAGTTAATTATGGATATAATATCTGTGAATTCTAAGATGTCTTTTGAGATATAACTGCTAGGTAGCATTTTCCAGTAAAAATTTACACTTAAATCATGCTTTTAATTCATTTTTTCCAGTATAATGACTAAATGAAGAAAGTTACTAAATAATATCAGTTGTAGTATCAGAAATAAAACACCTTAGGAACATAATCATGATTTAAAACTCTAGTTGTCTGGGTTTTTTAGTTTCAGTTAACATCACAATTTTCAGGAACCTAAGCCCAATGTTAAATGAGGACTAACTGTATATGACCCGATAGCTTTTTCGTTCGTTCCTTTTAATTTTTCTCTTTATTTGTTCTGGGAGAGTGGTGGCCGTCAAAAACCCACCTTATAATGTAAAAACTTAGGCTAACTGCCTGATAGAAAAATGTGGATAGCGTTCGTACTAAAGAATAAAATATATTAATTGTCGGGTGGTAGTTAGATAAAATATTAAACGAAACGCTGGTAAATATTTAAAAATGGTGGATAGTGGCTCCGGAGAAGTGGATTCCGCCCTATCCCGGGATTTCTCCGTCACACCATTTCCATTTTGTGTCGAATATCCGGTACTTCTTGGGCTATAAGCCTAGTCCGAACCGTTGGGCCCATCACCCGGGGAATACTTTACCACGTATAATTTTGGTGATGATGGCACCTTCTTTTTTATCATCGATAGAAAATTTTTTTTCGTTAACAAAATTCGAAGCAGCATTTTTTACACTAATAATTTTTGCAGAAAATCTTTTTTCCCAATTAATTTTTAATTATCGAAACGCTGTTTTAACCACTCTTTACATACTGTTTTTAACATCCGAGGCGACTTTAATACAGTCTCTTAGCCGTATATTTGGCCTACCAATTAAAAGGAGTCGCACCATCGACCGTTTTCTATCTACTTAATGCTAGTTGGATCTACCTCCGTCGGTGTGTACCTTCCCCATTCCGTAATTTCCCGTTTATCGTCCGTGCCCGAGTAGTATTTATGGTGGAGGTGTGGGGTGCCACCGTCCTCTTTCTAATTTTATTTCTCGATCTCGGCCTCCCACCCGGTCATAACCCGGGTGGATGCCGTTGGAAAACAACTGGAAGGAGTGAATCCTTCCAGTTGTGGAAATTTTAATCGGTTAGAAAGCCACCGGTTACCCGAAACGGATCGGACGAAGGGACGGCGGTGGTTCGCTCCTCCATTCTTAGATGACATTCCGGAAATTCCAGTTTAGCGCGGAAAATGGTCGAATGGGTTCCGTGTTCCTTTATAATTGGAGTTACCATTTTTATTTTAGGATCGATTTTTGATCCCAGATATTAATAATTTATCCGATGGGGTAGTGATTTAAAATATTTTTCTCCATTGTAGGTATGGATTAAGAAGACAAACGACAGCTGCAAGATCCGCATATACATCTCCCAATTACAGAAAGGGAGGTTTTATATAAGAAGAAGATCGTCTTGATGCAATTTTTATGACCAGCCAGTCTCGGGAAATGTGTCCCCATCTACATCCGATATTTATAAAATTCATACGAAAAGAATTCTTTTAATTCCCTGGTTTTGTCCACACTGTAAATATTTCATTGTTCTTTAGTCGATCCGTTATTCCAATAAAGCTGGTGGTTTGTTTAAAATAAGTTATTTAAAAAGTGGACGAAGAAATCGTTATTTCCAGGTCGTATCCCTTATCCGAGTCTACTTACGAGAGAATTTTCGGAAAGGCCGGACGAAAGAAGAGCCAGAATTAAAGTTTAAAGCGCCATCAGCCAGACAGAGACCAGGTCCGAGTTAAACTTTATTCCTCTCCAATTTTCTTTAAATTCCAAAGAGAAGGTGGACTCTTCGTCGATGGAGGGAGATAATGTCTGGTCTGGGACGGAAGGAAAGAAAGCTCGGAATAAAAAGTTAAGACGGTCGAGTCGGAGTCGTTAGATCCTCTCCTAAGTATCGTTTACCAGTTTTTATACGATATTTCTTTTCTCCCCCGAGGTAAAAGGTGTTTTCCGGTCAGTTTAGTTAACTTTTATAGCGTAAAATCTTACAAATAATCGTGTTAAAACGAGTTTTTGATCGGCGACTAAAGTTACGATTTTGCGAATAGGCCTTCCGTTTAAGGGAGAAGTTGCGAGCGGATGGATGGGCGTCCACTCATTTTGTGCCATGGGTTAGTTCGACCCCCAGATCATTTTCGGAGTTTAGCTTTTTCTACCAGCTTTAAAATTTTTGGAATGGTTCTTAGCTTCGAATTTGACTTTTTTTAAAGGGAAAAGCTTTTTTGCGTTTCGTGTTAGTTTCTTTTTTAATGGTTGACCAGCGCGGAGGCCGAAAGGAAACGGATGGAATTTTATTCCATTCTAAGTAACGATAATTTGATTCTTGTGGTAAGAAAGCGAAATACGGTTATATATATCCATTCGGCTTGTTTACTATTTCGCCCGCTAGGTGGAATTACGTGACTTTCCCATTACGTTCGTATTAGATACCCGAGTGAAAAAACGGCTGCCAGTGTTTTATTTCGGTAATATTTAAATAATAACCGTGGTTATAATTAAACTAAAAGTTATTATTTACGAAATTAAAATGAATCGATATAAAACGGCCGGTGCTCGTTTACCAATCGGGACCCAAAGGCTACCTTTTAGTTTTAGAAACACGCTTCCGGGTATTCTATACTTGGTTTGAATTTTTAAAATCGTATTTGAAATTATGCGAAAGAGTTAAATTTTCCCAGCTAATCGTAGTAACTATTCGGTAGTAGGCCTAGACGAAAAAGATGTTTCGCCCACCGTATATGTAGTTTTAATTAAATATGTCCAGTTTAAAATTTCCAATTGCCCGCTGAGCTACCCTCCGAACTGATAGACAGTAAAAAAATGCTGATCTAAATAGGAATGGGATCGGTACAATTACTCGACCCAGCCCGGATGGATCACCATAGCTTCTACTTAGTTGGCGGGAGAGGGGGCTAATCGTAGTAACTATTCGGTAGTAGGCCTAGACGAAAAAGATGTTTCGCCCACCGTATGTGTAGTTTTAATTAAATATGTCCAGTTTAAAATTTCCAATTGCCCCGCTGAGCTACCCTCCGAACGGCTAGTCAAGAACTCTTACAGAAATAAATTTCGTTTCATTCCGTTTTCCGGCCCTCGAGTCCTCTCCTTGTTAGTTGGCGGGAGAGGAAAAAAAAATTAAAAATGCAACGAATTCGAGAAAAATCGGTAATTTTGAAGCATTACCTATACCGGTGGTGCTCGACCTTTTTACTACGCCAGCTACTTCTCTATACTGTTATTCGGCCGTCTACTGTCTTATATAGATCACGTTCCCCCACCCGATAGTTGATTACGCGCAACTACGCGGTTAAACGCTGACTCGGGAGGATCCATTCTCCCAGCCCTAAAAACTTTGTGCATTTAAAAATGTATTTATCGCTTTTAATTATTTTAATAAAACAGATATATTGGAATATAATATTTATTTCTCTATTTCGGAAACCAAAGTTAAAAAAAAACAACGGATCGATTAGCGACTGGTAAGTTACAGGTAGTGCTGATTGATAAAAAAAAAAATGTGAAATTTGGCGTTGTTTGGGCTGGCAATATTTTCATAGTCGAGTCGATACGAAGAAGCGCCCAATGGCGGATCGTCATCCGAATGATCGTTTGTAATTTGGTTTCTCGATTTTGATTCTGACAAGTATGTCGTGAAACACGATAGAATTTTTTGAAAGTTTCCAATATCAATTAATATCGGAAAGTTTTCGTATGTATAATTCCGATTACAGAGTTCAGTTTCCAAACGATAAGAAAATTATCGATTAGACTATTTTAACGAAAAATAAATAAACAGTAGCCATACACTTAATTTATCATCATTTTTCGATTCTCTTTATTATGTTTTCAGTTTTAATTAGATTCGTAAGAAGGAATAGACGAGAGATCGAACCAAAAATCGCTCCGCCATCGACGGGTCGAACAACGCTGCCCTATACCAATAAAGGAATAAGCGGATATTTTAATTTTCAAATGTTATTTTATCAACCTACGGCTTCTCGGAAAGTAAATTAACTTTTCTTTAAATATTTCCAAGTGTGCCTTTCAATTTCCACTTTTCTAATTGGTAATTATCCGCCGGCTCCCGAGTTCCAACGGTGACGTAATTTTACTCCAATCGTTCCAACAGTGACACTCCCTTTTCATTAATTAATTAATATTCGTATATTTTTCTCGAAATATATGGGGAAAAATCAAACCGACCGAGTGAATAAATAAGAATATTTTTGATTAAATGGTTCCCTTAGTTATAAAATAATACTCTACGTCGCTGTTTTCCAAACTGCGGGCGCTATTGTACGGCCAGAGGGCGCGCCAGATTTAACAAAAACATCATTTTTGAGACGAACAAACGAAAGATAAATTCATATTGTCGTCCGAAAAAAAAATGAATGGTCAAAAGGGTTATAAATACTGTACGGTACGTATATTCGCCTACCCAGAAACTTCTGGTTGTAGCTGTTTTAAAGACAAAATATCGATACGTTTAGTGATGGAAGAAGGATGACCAGTAGCCGTATCTTCGAAGACACCCCGATTCGAGAGAATTGGCGCCAGAAAACCGGTCCACTGGTGGCATTAAATATTATGTTGTAATAAACACGTATTTTATTTTCCCTTCTTTTTTGTAAGATATCTTTAATTGTATTAAAAGTTATTGCATCATCATAAATACAGGTATCCCTCCTATAACACCGTTTCGCACTAACACCATTTGAAAATTGCGGAAACCCACATATACGTTATTTCTATCGCAAGGTTCTAACTTAACAGATTTAGAAAATTACGTTTACTCTTCTACTACATGAAATGTTTTCATTAATTTTCGCGCACAAAATCAGTGGCGGAAAAATTTTTGGCTCCTCGCAAAATAATAATCGATCGCAAGGTTCTAACTTAACAGATTTAGAAAATTACGTTTACTCTTCTACTACATGAAACGTTTTCATTAATTTTCGCGCACAAAATCAGTGGTGGAAAAATTTTTGGCTCCTCGCAAAATAATAATAGAGTCCCTACCACAAAAAAATAAAAATTTTTATCTAGATATTTTTACTAGAAAAGAACAAAATTGCATCATTTAAAACGCAGTAATGAAAATTATCAAAAAAATTAATATTTAAAATTCTTCCTGGATTTCAAATTGGCAAAATCTCTGATCACGTCTTTTATTTCCATATTTTTGGCTATTGTTTCTACCGCCGCGCCGCTCGGATTAGACGAATATTTCGTTCTTTGGGTGGCGTATTTAATTTTGATCGTATTATATCGTTAATTAAAGAAGGGTAAAGAAAGTACAGAAGACCCCACTTAACGCCGCTTCGATATAACGCGGTTTTTTCCGAATTCTATATTTTTTATCGATCGGCTCGGGGGCGGTTTTTCAGATAGCTATATTCACATAAATCGAAATCGCGCAGATTTGTTTGTCGCGGTCACAGTTCATATTTACGATTGTTCTTCGACGTTATTTTACAGAATAACAATTATCCGATTTTAGTTTTAACCCGAACGCTGCCATTCCTTCGAGTTGGAACGTTTTACTTTCATCGATAATTTTCGTTGTTTATAGTTTACTGCCATCCGATCGCTCCTTTTGTTCTTAAAACTTATTTTTTCTAATTTTAAAAATTTTTTCACCAATGATTTATAAAAATACGAATCTATATTATCCATAAAAATATCTATAATTAATGTAATTAAATAGTAATAATACGTGTTACAAAATAAAATAAAAAAACTGATAACGTATATATTTTTATTTACTATCTAACACTAATATTACGCGTTAACACCACCCGTTTAACGCTGTTTCATTTAGCGCTTAGTATTTTGGAACGTATCCTCCGCCTTAAACTGGGTCTTACTGTACGGACAAAGAGGATTTGGACCCCCGGGTGGCGCGTTGTAGTTCCGTCACTCGGTAAAACGCGATCATCGAGAAACGCTCGGCTAAAATTAGTCATAAATGCAATTTCGCTAGTTGCCGCGAGAGGGACTGATACGTCGGTTTCGATAAAAATTTAAAGGTTAAATATCGGTCAATTTTCTGAAATTATTAAATACGTAACAGTAATCGACGTTTAATTAGTATACGTATTTTCATTTATCCACTTTTGAAACGCTTAAAGGTAGGCGCTTATTAATTTTCGTCATTTTTACCAGTTCGGATATTATCATTCTAAAAAGTTACGAATTAAAAAAACCAAACTGCATACGTATTTTCATTTATCCACTTTTGAAACGCTTAAAGGTAGGCGCTTATTAATTTTAGTCATTTTTACCAGTTCGGACATTATCATTCTAAAAAGTTACGAATTAAAAAAACCAAACCGTTTTGAATTTGAAATTTCGTTTGTTTTATGGACCCCGCGCCATTCTCAATTTCGAAGGCTACGGTGTATCGGGGTTTAAAATATAAAGATTTCTATTTTACCATTAAATATATATTTTTTCCGTTAGAAGAGACCTTTCGCTTTTGACGTAAAAATAACTTTAAAAAAAAGAAAAGAAAATATTCGGTACTTTCGTTTAATAAACCGGCGGGAAAAAGTACGTTCCGAAACGCTAATAAGTAGATTAAAATTTTGGGTAATTAAAGACCCGCGCCATTTGTTCTTTCCTCTGGCGGCGGCTTCTGGATGGCCCTAGGAGGGGTGGTCTTACTACCGACAAGTTGTGGGTGGCAACGGCCACTTACCAGTTAGTCCTCGGCCGAGTGACGAGTAGCGACATCTGTTATCAGAAATACCACTGACAAAAATTAGGATAAACCGGATTACATCATCCGCGTGGCGTCTTCCCCGTACTATCGGTAACGACGGTAATTAAGATTCCCGAGAGGCTAGCGGATTAATATCGGTGCCGCACCATTTTCCCCCTTCCGAGGTAGAGGCGGGACGGAGATAAATCTCTCTAGGTGTTTCCCGGCGGCGGTTATTTTATGGCCGTCCAAATTATTTATCGTATCAAAAAATTATAATGAATAATATACAATAAATCGCGAGTTATTTATTGTATATTTTATAAACTGGGCGGATAATGGTCAGTTTATATAGAATGGCGGTTAACGGGTAGATGATAGCGGTTTAGAAGAAAATCGATTTCCGTATTTACTGGATGGTGGTAGTCGGGTAATGGGCCACCACCACCTACTCGTTTAGCCAGTCGGGGCTGGAGTCGATCGGAAATAAACAACATTCTCGGCCGGTTTTCCGGGCGTTTGGCTAATAACAGCATCGCCTAACTACCGAAAATTCTGATATTTCGAAAGGCGGCACCGGCTGAATACGTAAATATTAATCGAAAAATGATAGGGGTGGTAACCGAACGCCGTCTTCTATCTAAAGATTGGGGACGGCGACCCCTCTCGGCCGGTTTTCCGGGCGTTTGGCTAATAACAGCATCGCCTAACTACCGAAAATTCTCATATTTCGAAAGGCGGCACCGGCTGAACACGTAAATATTAATCGAAAAATGATAGGGGTGGTAACCGAACGCCGCCGTCTATCTAAAGATTGGGGACGGCGACCCTTACTGGACTCTAGCCCACCTACACTTTTTAACGCTATGGTCCACCAAATGTTTTCGGGTCCAATAGGCTAGTTAAGGAATGCCTGGGTCAGATATAATTCGGCCGTAATCGTGGCCCAGCTCCGGAGGCGGACCGCCAAATACCTAATCGAGGGCTCGCACTCTAGAAGATCCGGGTTCCATTCCAGTCCATTTTTAGGTCAACGAAAGGTCTCTTCTAATGGAAAAAATATATATTTAATGGTAAAATAGAAATTTAACTTTCGCCACCTTTATATTTACAGTTTTTCGGAAGGAGTTTACAGAAAAGCCGGCCTAACTGGGGCCTCTAGGCCTAACTACCGTATAGTTAGAATAGATCGAGACCCATTACCGGTCGGTGGAGGCGGGGAATAGGAGCGCGCCTATACACGACGCCACCTATAACTAAAATATTTTTTGGCGGAGCTCTTCCTTCGGTCCGGGGTTGGCTGGTCTAAACTTAGATCGGAGCGGCCACCGTCTTTATTTGGCTTTTGCGGATGGCTCTTTTAATAGCCGGAGTGTCCGTTGGAGGATAATATAAAAGCTTTAATCTTAAATCCGGCCGAAAAGCGTAACGTGGCAATTAATTTTGGAATATTTATGGCTGGAAAATCGAAAGAAGACCCGGCGCTTAGCTTCCTTCCTATATCATCGAATGAGGTGGCGCGCCAAATCGGGAAAACTCCACCGAAGTACGACTGGGGTGAATGTACCGGCGTATCCCATCCAGTTATTAAGTGTCTATAAAACGCTGGAAATTCCGACCGGGTTTTATAAGGAGGAGCGCCCGGCCACGGAGATAGACGCCATTTCCCAGACCCACCGAACAACGGTACGTAGTAGTAGGAGGAAAGGGGGCCCGTCCCGCCATCTATCCACGTCCGGTAAGGGGCCGGACACCCGCTAGATGGAGTCGGTAAGAAAATTATTTGGCCCTACTATCGCCGGAAAGTAGGGTCGGAGGTACGGCGTGAAAAAATCCGATAGAAAGTACGGGTCGAGACTGTATTCCCTATTTTCATTTAATGGCGCCGACCAAATCAGATTTAGGAGCCATCGTTTATGGGCTGATTTCCACATACGGTGCTCCAGCGGCTAACTTTTCGGTAATTTTTGTGGATTCGCGTTATTTTAGGCGGGCCCGAAAACAAAATGTAATAAAAGAAAGACCGTGGGTGGCGCCAGGTTGGCTATAACACTGATTTAAAAGACGGCCGAGGAAAGTCGTTTATTAGCTACGGGAAAATTGGTGCCTTATCCGGGTTGCTACATTTATGGAGGAACGGTAAATAAAACCACCGGAAATAAAAATAAGTCTTAGCCCATGAGTTTCGGCCTGGGGCTAATTTCTGTTAGATTTTTCGCTCGGTAATATTTTATAAAGACAATTTATTTGGTTCGGTACCTACGTCGGCCTTTCCGGTTACAGTATCGTATTTAAGAAAAATTCCCTTACAGCCGGGTAGAGAAACGTCGGACTTAGACCTTCGGCGGTAATTTCTGTTAGATTTTTCGCTCGGTAATATTTTATAAAGACAATTTATTTGGTTCGGCCTTTCCGGTTACAGTATCGTATTTAAGAAAAATTCCCTTAGAGCCTGGTAGAGAAACGTCGGACTTAGACCTTCGGCCGAAACCTCGTTTAATTAAAGCGTTCGGCTGGTTGAAAAACGTCTAGTCGGAAATTAACGCTCGAGACTTTCTAACCGCCTACCCGTACCGACTTTTAATATTTATGGCCGAAATCGAGTTTTAAAAACATGTTTACTCGCCTAGGTGAGCGCGCTCCCGCCGTGAACCGATTTTAAATAGCCGTAAAGTAAATTATTTTTATACCTCGCTTTCGTTTGGTGGTGGTTAGCGCGGAATTTCCTTTCCGCCTATTCCATAAAAAGTAGTGGCGCTCGAGTTTTCTCGGTCGAATGGCGGCGGCCGAACGCCACTCCCTACATTACTCCATCGACATCTTTGCAAATTACGTATCTCGGCCGAATTTGGCCGCCTCTCTTCCTCTTTTCTTTTCTCCTCTCCCCATAAATATCTGTTATTCCGCTCGTTCTATCCTAAGCGGCTGGAGTTACCGCCGACGGGCACCGGCCGGAAAACGCGATTTAAGTTAGTTATTTTTTTCCATCGAGCCAAAAACGGGTGCCCGGGGGCCTAGTCGCGCCCCTAACTCTGGAATTGCGTCTAGTAAAGCCGCGGTTTATCGCTCGACGGGTACCCGGTTCGTTCCGGGTTCCGCGCCTCCAGTTTTTCCACCGGGGTCTGGGCCCGTCCCCTTTCATCCCCTCCTTCGGCCTTCCGGTTAATCCCACCGTGGTGTATGTGGTCCAGTCGGTAGCGGGCTCTAAAACTGGTCGAATATATCCGGAATGCGATATGGCGGCTTTATCGAAACCGTGACCGAAATTAACCTATCCTAACGGTCGGCCGGATGGGCCGCCTGGAATCGTTTCGGCTTTCCATTCTGGAGTACCCGAGATCCAGTCTCGGGTCCCATCCCGAAAATGTTTCTAGTGGGATCCGGGCCCGGCCTCTCCTCCACCCTCCGGCCCACCCCTCCGCCGGGTGGGCGGCCGGTGGAAGGGCTGGTTTCGCCCAGCCACATAGTATTCTACCAGAATGGAGTGTGGCCTCGTCTGTTGACAAAAAACACCTATCCTGACTATCGAAAACATTCGGATGGCCGAGCCCGCCAGGTGGGAAGACCCGGGTCCGGCGTCTCCCGAATATCTTTTTCGGGGTTCCGGACCCGGCCCGGCCATCCCCGTCTTTCACCCTCCGGTCTCTCTCCACCCATCTGGAGCCCGCGCTTGGAATTAGCCTGGCCCCTTAGTCATCTCTTCGATTGGAAAGGAGCGTAAAAAAAAGATTTTCTTATTACACCATACAATTTCCCTTTAGCACGGTTTAATAATAACAAAAAAAAAAAAAAAAAAAAAAAAGTACTAGCGGGAATAGAATAAAAAAAAAAAAAAAAAAAAACACGTGTGTGTTTATTGCGAAGGGTTTTAACCTCCGCCCAGAGGTCGCTCCACCGATAACAAAATGGTCGGCCGATGCTCTATCGGTATCGATGGTCGATATATTGTTTATATATGGTTGGTATCGATATTTCCCCACGACCGGTATTGGGGGACGTACCGATATGTATTTATACACCGGAAGGTAGAGGTCCGCTCGTACCCATATATATATATCGATAACATATATACACGATGGTTTATATCGATATAATCTTTAATTTTTACGTAACGTTCGATTATTACTAGAACCGATAATCGATACGCGCGTATAACGTATAATAATAAATAAAGAAATAATAAACGATGTCTTAAATTAATATTTAAATAAATTCTCTTCCATTAATTAAAAATGATGTGTAGAAAACTTAAGTTTGCCCTTCGCCGATTTCGAAAAATCTCTTTAGGGAACAAATTCAAAAAAGTCTTACGTAATCGGCGGGATGTTAATCGCTCTAATGACTTTCCATCCAGAAGGTACGAGCCCAATCGGATACCGAATAAATTGTTTCGCACCCTCAACTTTTTTACCGCGCCCATTTATTACGCTTAAAATTTTGTTACGATATCTATTCGTAAACAATACGTTGTTATATTTGTTTAAGGAAATAAGCGAACTATTTAATTAAATGTTACCGAAGTTATGGCCCATTTTCTATATAAATCTTACTCTCGATTTACACCATTTTCATTTATACGGTATTTTTACCGAAACCGTCTACCGTATAAATCGAGGGTTAGTTGTCCAATAGAGAGATAGCGGCGGCCGGATGGCCGAGTGGTAGCGCTGTCGGCGTGCCACGCGGTACTTGTCTGGTCCCGGATTTTTTTCGGGGTACTGGGCCCGACCTGGTGATTCCCGTCCTTCATCATCCGGCCCCCCTCCACGGGTGTAGGTGCAGCCCGTGGTTATAACTGGCCCCGCCCCTTAGTAATCTCCTCGATTGGAAAGGGGGCGTAAAATATGCAAAAAAAAGTAGGAGGATAGCTGAAAACAATATAGAAAATATGGTGAATCCGGAGAATCGAATGGTGGCTATAAAAATTTTATGGGCCCACTAAAAGTAGGGGCGTAGGGGGTTATTTTTGAAATATCCAATAAAAACATATGCCGATTTAGGCGTAATTGGATAGAACTGTAAGAATCTTATTTAATAATTGTTTTCTTTTTTATCGCGCACTTTTACGCGGCTAAGCGTTGGAGCGTTCCAGTTCCCGCCACGGGCCGCTCACTTCCCCGTTATGGTCAGCCATTAGCCGGAGGACGAGGTTAACCGGCCGAACCCGGACTCATCTCGAAAAGGAAAAATCTGGAGACGCGAGACCGGGAATTGAACCCGGTGGGGTGGAAGCGCGGAACGTTTCCATCTCGGCCATTCCACCGAAAATAATTATCTATTTAGAATTTTTATTTGACCTAACCAATCTATACGGCTACGACGGCAGTTATGTTCCAAATTTTTAATTTTCTTTCTGAGATAAGTCCTATCGTGTCGGATTAGTTAATTACCGGCCGAGGAAGATCGATATATTTACACAGGCTTAATATTATTCGAATGCACGTATACGCAAAATCTCTGATCACACGCATTCCTCGAAATTGTTTATCGTGGAGTCAGGCCCGGCCCGTTGATTCTCGTCCTCCATCATCCAGTCGATCGGCCTGTCGAAGGGCTGCTTTCGCCCGTCACTTAGTATTCTCAGTGAACATAAAGCGGCGTCATCTATTGACAAAAAGCGCCTTTAGACGATGCGGGGTGAATATCGGATCCCGCTTGTCCAGAGAAACTGACAGAGTGGGACTGGATCGACGGTGGGTTCAAAGTGGTCGATCCTCAATCTGGAACTAATTTAACCTAACGCGTCTCTAGAACGTTATTCGGGAGATATCCGGGCTCGGCTGGTTAAGCCAAGCGCTGTTCCGCTCCACCAATGACTCCATCCGATGGGTGGTCGCTGCCGGTGGACACTGGAACGCTCCGCGCCTTGTATCCATTGGATGGAAGTAGTGTTTCCAAATTCCCGACATTTTCGAACCTTCGGGAATAGAGTAGGGGAAATTGTATTTCCCTAGAATTCCCGAAATAATCTATTTTTATTTAATTTTCGTCGATCATCCGTAATAATGGCCATAATCGTAAATATTAATAAACAAAATCCGTAGAGAAGATGAGGCGACCGGGGTTGATGGCCAAGTCCGATCTTTCAGAGGTTTCGAGACACTCCCATACGTAAAAGGTGCAGGCAAAAAATGAGTAAATAAAATTTCCTAAATGGAATACCCGGATTTTGGCTAGGCTTCTGTTATATTTCGGGTTTTCTCAAAATTTAAACAATATAATTGATGCAAACTTTATTTAACCAAATCCGTGGGATTCGATAGTATACGGAGAGTTTTTACGTATAACACGCGACGTATTAGCATACATCAACATGGTCAGCCGTCAACAAACTGACCGAATGTGGTTGTAGTATCGGCCGTCACTCGGTGAAAACGATTCGTGGTGGAAAACAGAAACGCTGCGTATACACAGAGAAAAATCTATTTCCACCACCCAGAATTTGGCTACCACGTCACGCTCGGGTAAACTACCTTAGATTTTCTTACTTCACCCCAAGATGACTGTAGTCGAATACAAGCTGTTTTCTATTCTCCGGGATGAAAGGCGCTCGATTTACCAGAACTAAAATTAGCTGGTCGGGTTTTATCCGATTCTGGTGTGGCGCGTGCATTTCTAATGGCGCGCGATATTGTAACGACGCGACGGTAGATAGCGATAAACAGGAAAAAAATGTCTGAAAGATATACGGCGAGTAGTACGTTTATTTCCCACGGTGGGTATTGCGGGATTCTGGGAGCCGATCGGGATTCGGGAAGGGGAAAACGAAAACAATTCCCAGAACTCTAGATGGAAGGCGGCGTTACACTATGTAAAGCCAGCTAACCTCTTTTTTCGTCATAGTAAATTCCAACGAGACCAAATGCCGCTAATACGGCATCTGGTGTCGGCGGTCGGAACTAACCCGGAATGGCCGAAGCGTCTACCGATATGGCAACTACGTTCTAATTCCAGCACAGGCGAAATTTAAAAATTAGTCACCGATTACCCGTCCTTTCTTAGCGCGACGGGAAAATTTCGCTAAAAATCCGTCAATTAGACAACTCCCCAATTTTATATAATAACGTCCGAGGTATTTAGACGGTCGGCACAGTAAAATAAGGAATACCCGGAAGTTACATTAATTTAAATTTTATTTATAGTGGTCGACGGTAAAAAAATTCGTCGGGAATTATTTTATGAAACGTATAAAGTTGTTTTATAGAATCGACCGATTCGTTACCGTAAAGTTTACGCACAAACTTTCCCTGTAGTGTTGTTCCGCATCGATGTTAAACGCTATTCCAAATAACCGCCTGGTAGTGGCGGCGGGCACTCGGTACGGACATCTTCTTCCTTCATTTCTTTGTCCCGTCGGCTATTATAACGGTCGAAAGTTCCTACTTTCTCGGTTAACCCGTCAGTGCCGGGTACGTCCGGGCGGTTACGGGATCCGACCGGGCGGAACGGATGGCCGTCGTCCGCTCCGACCGAGATACGGGCGCGCTCGGCTACGGCGCCGGAGAATAGGAATGAGCGGCCGAATCGACCCATGTCCGGACGCGGTGGGAACGACGGACGGACCCGAGCGCCTCACTCTGGGGGCAAAAAATGAGGGACGAATGCCGGCTTTAGTTTGGGCCGGATGGCCCTAGCGGTCCAGTGGCTAAATCTAGTTCGGGCCGTTTACCCGGTGGCCGCCCGGTCTATCTATCCGCTAGCGCCTGATTTTTCTACCAGTCGAAGCTACAGACTGGTAGAAAACGCCTCTCTCGTTCCGAAAGAATACTAAGCGGCTGGAAGAAGTATGCCGCCCGGTCTATCTATCCGCTAGCGCCTGATTTTTCTACCAGTCGAAGCTACAGACTGCTAGAAAATGCCTCTCTCCTTCCGAAAGAATACTAAGCGGCTGGAAGAAGTATATATAAAAAGGGTGCGTTACACCCGAGAGTGGGCTTCTACCGATATTAGTCGGGTGGGAAAGAGTTCTGGTTTCCCACTTAGCCTAACCGCGTACGAGTATTATCGTTCATTTCTTAGCGTCTCCTACGGAGGGGTGGGATGTTTCGGTACGCGTATACGATTCGGGTAGTGGTTTCGGTCTCTTTTGGTGTTGGAATTTTTTTCCGTCAGTGTATGTTACATGTTATATGTACTTTACTACCACTTGATTATATGTCATATATGTTACATGTTATATTTTTTAAAATACTAAAATGTTCTATTTTTTAAATGTTAGAATGTTATAACTGATAGTTAATGTATTTTCACCTGGGAGGAGGCATACTGATGAAGGACTGAGATAAGGTCCAAAAACGTTTTATGCCAATAAATTTATTACCTTGCTAACAGTGTTGTGTGAGTTCTTCTATAGGGAGTGTTTTTTTTATTCTGTCTGATTCTTGTAGTTTTATGTTCTTTATATTCATTAAGATAAAATATACTATCCTAATAAAATTTAGTTGTAAAATATCCATAAATTTTGGGCATTTCCAACTTCTGATCATTTCTGACTGGAATTCAGAATTTTTGAAATTAAACTCCATCGTAAGATGAGGACTATCTGTATCTAATACTTAAAAAGTAATATGGAGGATAATAATATCAATAGATTTTCTTAAAATTTACTGATTTTAGAAGATTTTTCTATTGAAATAATACAATATAATAGAAATCATCAACTTTTGAGTACAGACATACTTCATTATTGTAGTGGTTATGTTCCGGCCATTGCTATAAAGTGAATCACAACCTTTTTTCACTTGCTAATAAATATATAAGCCTAGAAACATATTTACACTATTACTCGTTACTTGCACAATAGCACTAAGCCTAAAAAACATGGCCAGATGTTTGTGTTTTACAACATTTGAATATCACCTCAGAGAATCCAGATTCAATTTCAGATCTCACACCTTTAGTTTTTTAGGATGGCTCCAGGCCTAGCCAATCTATGTTAATTTATGTTTTATATATCTATTTATTCTAAATATTATTTTGCAGATAATTTTCATTTTGAGATATAAAAGAAAAACATGGAATATAATTGAGAAGCATCATATTAGTGAGGCACTGTAAAGTGAGGTATGCCCAGATAGTCTTCAATTTACAATCATTTGACTTATATTCCAATCTTACAATGGCCCTTATGATATTTTGAATTTGGTTATTTTCATAGCATATTATACGGTTTCAAATCAAGCACACTTGGCAGTGAGAAATAAATAAAATTTAATTAATAAACAAAAGTACTTTCGGTAATTATGTTTACCATCATCAGTTGTACATTCGATTAAGAATAGAACAAAGGAATAACAATTTGAAAATAAGTTTAAACATTAAAGGAGTTATATAAATATATGAATAAAATAACAAACTAAAATTATAAAACTAAGACATATTAATTAACAGTATGGGTGGAGAGTTAAAAATAATCATAATGCACATTTTTTAATTGCGTATTTCCAGGC